>CAMXCT020001819.1:0-130073 GCA_947184155.2 Cladocopium goreaui
TCTGGCATATCTTCTGGTATATCTTCTGGCATATCTTCTGACATATCTATCTGGCATATCTTCTGGCATATTTTCTGGCATTCTATCTGGCAAATCTTCTGGCATTCTATCTGTCATTCTATCTGGCATATCTTCTGGCATATTATCTGGCATTCTATCTGGCATATCTTCTGGCATATCTTCTGGCATATCTTCTGACATTCTTTCTGACATTCTTTCTAACTTTCTTCTGCACATTCTTTGTCCCATATCTTCCTACATGAGGTCCGGCAGGGAACACTTGGCGTGGATACTCGCGGTTGAGGTCCGGCAGGGAACACTTGGCATGGATCCTCGCGGTTGAGGTCCGGCAGGGAACACTGGGCGTGGATGGTCGTGGTTCAGGTCCGGCAGGGAACACTGGGCGTGGATGGTCGTGGTTGAGGTCCGGCAGGGAACACTGTGGAGCGCGGGTCGCAGGTGAGCAGGACGACGAGGCCGACGAGGACGACCACAGGACACATGATGACAAGGAGGACGAGGAGGAGGAGGACGAGGCAGGAGGAGGCGGAGGAGGAGGAGGAGGAGCAGGAGGAGGAGGAGGAGCAGGAGGAGGAGGCAACTGACATAAAATCTAACAACCCTCACCTGGCAGGTGGGGAATATGCTATCCTCCTGTAACCTAACATAGATGTGGAAACATGTTCAAAAAGGTCTCAAATGTTTGACTCCGACGGAAGGATACACCCCAGATTTGAATGTTTGATCCCCACATGGCCTTATTTCAGCTTACAGTGAACTAATTATAATTTACTCAGATTTATGGTGAACCATTCACTTAATAATATGATATACACATAATCAGTTGTATCGATGATCTTAGAGGGGTTTTGAAACTAACTTCCAACTTGCGGGGCAATCTCAATGGTTTGCGAACAAGCATCAACCTGAACGTACATCCCATGTTTTTTTGCCCGCAGCTGGTCCAAGTCTGACATAGAAACCGTGGAATCCGTGGTTTCTCGGGCTGCGAATCTGCGAACTGTAGCGAAATCATCTAAAATCATCGAATTCAAATCATGTTTTCCTCGATTGTGACCGTTCCATCCGTGGGTGTGAAGGCGGGAGACACGGCTGGGCTGATGTATGGAGAGAGGTTTCGAGCTTTACATAGCTCAGTCTCTCGGTTCCAGGTTCCAGACACTATTTGGAGGATCATTCCAGTGAGTACAATGTGCCCCCCCCAGTTATAAGTTGGTTTATGAACCCCATTAACATCCATTAACTATAGTTATTTGCGTATCATAAACCATATAATTATATATAGTGAAATTGGAGTTATGTGAACCCCAACTTGTTGCGATTTCGTGGCCACGGGGGCCCCACATTGTATGACCTTTGTGGGTTACCACATGACTGGGTTACAACCTGACCAGTTTCCCAGTTACCTCCGGCTTGGACTACCACTGACCTGAATTCCATGGACTTCTCGGTTTTCTATACCCTGCAAATACCACCCCCAACAGATCGTAAAAGTACGAAAATCATGGGGTAACACTGGTGACACATCCTCATTTTTCTGGGATTTTCATGGAATTTATATGAATTTATGGGTACTTTTCGGAGGGTCTGTCGGTATGAAAGGTCTTGTTCTTTGAAGACTTGACAACCATTGGCCCAAAGAGACGCTTCAACATCAACCAACTGATACTGTGTTGGTTCATGTTTATCAGCCCACGGGATGATGATGAGTGATTCCCATAATAATGGCTGGTTGTTGAGAATAATGATGGTTGGGTGGTCGGTTAGTTACAATGATGATGATGATGATGGTGGTGGTGGTGGTGATGGTGATGGTGATGATGATGATGTTGATGAGGAGGAGTGGTGATGATGATAAATAGTCTTAATATGTCTTGATTAATCATGATGGTTATGATTGATACATATTGGGTTTGACATCATCATTGTGTCATTATCAACATCAGAATCATCATTGATTCCCAGTTTGTTTGTTTTTTACAGGGTTGAAAGATCTTAAACCCACCAGGCCAATGTATAGCCCCAGCTTTTTCCAGGCTGCCGTAACGCCGCCAACGCCAACGCATCCTGCCGCATCTAGGTGGGGGTGAGTGGTGCTGGAAGATGCTAACAGACTTTGGTAAACAGCCATGGAATGCCATGGAAAACGACCATTTGTTGAAGAGTACCCTCTGGTAAACAAAGAAAAAGTTCGTTTCTAATGGGATTCAATGGGATTTTTAATAGGTTTTAATGGGATTTTTATGGGATTTACCCTCTGGTAAACTAACATAGCCATGGTATAGATGGCCCATAGAAATAGATGGTTTACCGTTCTTAAAAATGGTGGATCTTTCCATGGCGAACTGTTAAATAACCAGATGGTAAATCATCTAGAAATAGGCCAATTTAATTATAGCTATGTGGAAATGTCTACTGGAGGGTAACCCAACAATCCCCAGTGATGTAGTAAATTGTAGGCGAATCTATCATACATGGAGCATCTGCGCCCTGTTAAGCGTTGTTGCTTTTTCAGGATCTCTTTAGGGTTGGCAATGCTGTGGGTGCTCAAATTTGGGGATGGGCCGCAACAGCTAGGAGTTTTGCTTCCAAATCGAATGTGTTCGGCTTGTGTTGTTGATGTTCACATATCTTTGACATATTTTCACCAGCAACATCTTGTGATTCTCGAGAATATCATGTTAAGAGCCACGACATGACTGGTGGTTCGGTTTGGCATATTCCAAGCTTGCGGCCCAGTCTTGCAAGTCCTTGTTGGGCAATTGGTCACTTTACTTTCAATAAATCATTGTCAATGCAATGCACCACTTGCCAATATTTCCGGCTAGAAAACCGGCAAGATTTCCCTTAAGACTGCTTTGGAAGATGTTTCTACTGACAAAGCAATGGATGCACCACCCGTGTCAGATTCATTGCCGATCACCTGTGCCCATTGCGAGCAGCAAGCTTTGCAGTTGTTCGCCGGACGCCAGGATAGCCAGAATGGTGACAGGAGGCGAGATTGGCAGATCAGCATGCCCCACAATGCTGATTGCAGCTGCCGCTTTGCGTCAGGACAGTTGGGATACCTAGCGCCAGGTGATGCGAGTATCAAGTCGACATTGACACGAACTTTATAAACAACCACACTTAAGTTTTTCAGAGATTGAACTGCAAATTATGGCTACGGAACTGTTTTGAATTTTGGACATGGTACGAAATTGGAGCTGGTTGGTGGTTTGGAGCATTTTTTTATTGTCCAGAAATATTGGGAATGTCATCATCCCAACTGACTTTCACTCCATGATTTTTCAGAGGGCTTAGCAGCAACCACCAACCAGATACATATATTAATCATCATCAACCATATAATAAACATATAATAACAGTGTTATTAATCATTAACCATATTATTATTAACCATCATTAACCATTATGATTAATCATCATTAACCATATATTAACCATTATTAACAGTGTTGGGGTTCCCCTGGTTGCTGAAAATCCAGTGATCTGTATCAAACGCTCGGACTTCAGCAGCACGAAAAATGCGCGCTGCTAAAAAATCGTCGGTTCCGCCCATCCCAAGGAAAAGGATATCAAAGCCGGGGGTATCACTAGGATGCTATGTATATATATATATAAATATAATATAATATAATATATATATTATATATAATAAATTATATCATATTATATATATAAATTATATCATATTATATCTGTTATATATCATATGTGAAATGGATGTGATATTCATTGGATATGTTGGAACGTCGATATTTTGGAGCAATTGAAATGCTTCCTTAGAAATCTTTTGAACTTAACCCCCCAAAACACACCCCAAATATATGAATATGGCCTCAGAAGGTACGGCTGGATGCAAAGGGATTGTTCTGAGATGAATGCTAGACAAGCTGAGTGCAATCACATGTATGTTTCATTATAACATATTAAAACCCATAGTTTTGAACGACTTCTTCGGTGGTTCCCCAACTATTGGAATGTTTTGATGTCACAACCATATGTATCATATGTATATATAAATATATAAAGGCAAAACAATAATAAACCACCCATTTGGGAATGGTTTATACAACCTATTTATGGTGATTTGGGGGATGGTTCATTGTTGTTTTACTCACATTACTGTATATATATAATAGTTGATGTCCACCCGGACCGATAAACCATGATAAATCCAACCGGTTGGTTTGCAGGAAATTTGTAGGTTTTTCGAGTAGCAAGAAGTTTGTGATGTTTTGCGTCAGTTCTTCACCAGCCCAGGGTTGTCAATTATTACAGGTTGACATTCATTAGTTGTTGAACTAGATATCCACATATTGTATCATATTGGGATGTTGTTTGAAGGCTCGATTTCTTTTTGCTATACAGTATATGGTCTCATTACGGTATCATCATCATCATCATCAGCATCAGCATCAACCTCAACATCAACATGAGCATCAGCATCAGCATCAGCATCACCACCATCATCAACCTCACCCTCACCATCATCGGTTGGTATGTTATTTTTCTGTTACTGTAGCCTGGTTTGCAAAATTAAACTTCACAGCACAGGAGCCGTGTCCAGTGCTAGTCACCCAGCAGCTAAGCAGCACTTCGCTTGCCGAGGTCGCTGCAAACGCAAGAGTGGGATGCAACCTCTGGAGGGGTTTGGGCACCAAGTGAGCCATTCAACAACCCCGCGAGCTGTGGGGCATTGTGTGCTCCCAAGCTATAAGGTGGCATAGTACTCATAGTATAGCCATCGAACTATAGGTGCGTCATGGTGTGTCTACCACAAATAATTGATAACTACTGTAATTTTACATTTTTTTAAGAGAGCAGGGGATGGTGGGAGTGCATTTTTTTGTTAGTTTTACAGTAAGTTGTTGGTGCTAATTCTCCATGAACATCATCCAAATGAAGGTGCCACCGAGCAAAAAAGACAATCAAAACTACAAAGAGTCAGTGTGAGGGAGACAGTATTGAGAGATTGCTACACCCTAATAAGCTAAACTATGGCTATGGGCTATGGTGAAACAGCTGCAAATGCAACCTTTTAATCGCCCATGGAAACAATGAGGCAGTCATCTAACAGATATGCTGCAGTGTTCCCTTGACAAAAGTGAGTTCTTCATTTCATAAAGTACCTTTCATTCATAAGCTTTCATCAGCTGCAGTTTTCCGAAACAAGAGGATGTATTACTTCTTTCAAGCAATATCCCTATTCATCGGTTCAAGTACCAATGTTTTGGCGCCCGGCAGCCAAGTCGGCGCTCCAAGTTTTGGATGGGTTTGGGTGACAGATACTTGGAGGATCATCCCTCTTGGTAAGTGGTTGATAATCACTGTAGTATTAAAACCTACATTAGAAATAGATATATAGAAATAGATATTGATAATTAGAAAACTACATTAGATATAGATAATTAGAAATAGATAATAGATTAAAAACTATAGTGATTATAGATATAGAAACTTTGTTTTAAATAGATAATCACTATAAGGGGTTGATAATCACTCTAGTCGATATGGACATTGAAAAAGACATAGTTAGTTCATATCAACTATAGTTAATTATGGTTATATCAGTTGATATGGATAATCACTATAGTTGATTCATAACCAGGACCATATTAGCAACCCTAAACCATATATTGTTGATAAAATAGTTCAGATGAACTAACTATTGGTTGATATTGTTGATATGAACTAATAGTTGATATGGATAATCACCTTATATTGGTTAATCACTATAGTTGATATCAAATGACAATAACTATAACCATAGTTAGTTCACCCATTTACCGATGGGAGATAAGCCATCATCATCTCCATATCCTGGACATCATCCCAGTTATACTATAGTTATACTATAGTTTTACTATAGTTATACTATAGTTATACTATAGTTATACTATAGTTATACTATAGTTATACTATAGTTACACTATAGGTATACAATAGTTATCCTATAGTTATACTATAGTTACACTATAGTTATACTATAGTTATACTATAGTTACACTTTAGTTATACTATAGTTATACTATAGTTATACTATAGTTGCACTATAGTTACACTATAGGTATACTATAGTTATACTATAGTTATACTATAGTTATACTATAGTTACACTATAGTTATACTATAGTTATACTATAGTTACACTATAGTTTTACTATAGTTATACTATAGTTACACTATAGTTATACTATAGTTATACTATAGTTACACTATAGCTATACTATAGTTATACTATAGTTTTACTATAGTTACACTATAGTTTTACTATAGTTATACTATAGTTACACTATAGTTATACTATAGTTATACTATAGTTATACTATAGTTTCACTATAGTTATAGTATAGTTATAGTATAGTTACACTATAGTTGTACTATAGTTATACTATAGTACAACTATAGTTTTACTATAGTTACAGTACACTATAGTTGCACTATAGGTATACTATAGTTACACTATAGTTATACTATAGTCATACTATAGTTTTACTATAGTTTTACTATAGCTATACTAAAGTTACAGTATACTATCATTACACTATAGTTATACTATAGTTACACTATAGTTAAACTATAGTTGTACTATAGTTACACTATAGCTATACTATTGTTATACTATAGTTATACTATAGTTATACTATAGTTATACTATAGTTATACTATAGTTACACTATAGTTATACTATAGTTTTACTATAGTTATACTATAATTGTACTATAGTTATACTATAGTTATACTATAGTTATACTATAGTTACACTATAGTTACAGTATACTATAGTTATATAGCCATACTATAGTTATAGTATAGTTATACTATAGTTATTCTATAGTTATACTATAGTTATACTATAGTTATACTATAGTTATACTATAGTTACACTATAGTTATACTATAGTTATACTATAGTTACACTATAGTTTTACTATAGTTATACTATAGTTATACTATAGTTACACTATAGTTATACTATAGTTTTACTATAGTTACACTATAGTTACACTATAGTTATACTATAGTTATACTATAGTTACACTATAGCTATACTATAGTTGTACTATAGTTATACTATAGTTATACTATAGTTAGACTATAGTTACACTATAGTTATACTATAGTTTTACTATAGTTATACTATAGTTACACTATAGTTATACTATAGTTACACTATAGTTTTTCTATAGTTACACTATAGGTATACTATAGTTATACTATAGTTATACTATAGTTATACTATAGTTATACTATAGTTACAGTATACTATAGTTGCACTATAGTTATACTATAGTTACACTATAGTTATACAGTAGTTTTACTATAGTTACAGTACACTGTAGTTACACTATAGTTATACTATAGTTATACTATAGTTACACTATAGTTTTACTATAGTTATACTATAGTTTTACTATAGTTATACTATAGTTACACTATAGTTACACTATAGTTTTACTATAGTTATACTATAGTTTTACTATAGTTATACTATAGTTACACTATAGTTATACTATAGTTTTACTATAGTTATACTATAGTTTTACTATAGTTTTACTATAGTTATACTATAGTTATACTATAGTTTTACTATAGTTACACTATAGTTACAGTATACTATAGTTTTACTATAGCCATACTATAGTTATACTATAGTTATACTATAGTTACACTATAGTTACACTATAGTTATACTATAGTTATACTATAGTTACACTATAGTTATACTGTAGTTTTACTATAGTTACACTATAGTTATACTATAGTTATACTATAGTTACAGTACACTGTAGTTATACTATAGGTATACTATAGTTACACTATAGTTTTACTATAGTTATACTTTAGTTACACTATAGTTACAGTATACTATAGTTATACTATAGCCATACTATAGTTTTACTATAGTTATACTATAGTTATTCTATAGTTATTCTATAGTTATACTATAGTTGTACTATAGTTATACTATAGTTTTACTATAGTACAGTACACTATGGTTACACTATAGGTATACTATAGTTATACTATAGTTTTACTATAGTTATACTATAGTTACACTATAGGTATACGATAGTTATACTATATTTGTACTATAGTTGTACTATAGTTACACTATAGTTATACTATAGTTTTACTATAGTTATACTATAGTTATACTATAGTTACACTATAGTTATACTATAGTTATACTATAGTTAAACTATAGTTACACTATAGTTACAGTATACTATAGTATTTCTATAGCCATACTATAGTTTTACTATAGTTATACTATAGTTATACTATAGTTATACTATAGTTACAGTATACTATAGTTGCACTATTGTTATACTATAGTTATACTATAGTTACACTGTAGTTATACTATAGTTATACTATAGTTATACTATAGTTGTACTATAGTTATACTATAGTTATACTATAGTTACAGTATAGTTACAGTATACTATAGTTATTCTAGAGTTATACTATAGTTATACTATAGTTATACTATAGTTTTACTATAGTTATACTATAGTTATACTATAGTACAATACACTATAGTTACACTATAGGTATACTATAGTTTTACTATAGTTATACTATAGTTATACTATAGTTACACTATAGTATTACTATAGTTTTACTATAGTTATACTATAGTTTTACTATAGTTACACTATAGTTATACTATAGTTATACTATAGTTATACTATAGTTACACTATAGTTACAGTATACTATAGTTATACTATAGCCATACTATAGTTGTACTATAGTTATACTATAGTTATACCATAGTTATACTATAGTATAACTATAGTTATACTATAGTTACAGTATACTATATAGTTATACTATAGTGTTATCTACCATAAACCATCGTTTTTTCCGCCACTTTTGTTAGGCAACTGAACGCTACCGACTGGGGGCTTCATCCTGTAGTGTGTGTGGCCGAGGGCTACAAGGGCGACAACGTCCAAGCGGCCATTGAGGAATCGCACTTAAGTTCCTAGCGACTGGCAGTGTGTCCCCAGACCATCGGCTACAGCTGAAAACACACACCTGGCCCACACTGGACTTGCGGAAGAGTCGCAGCAGGGGCGGCAAGTGCAGAGATTACTTTGCAGTTTCAGCACCCCGCCGTTTGTGGATCTTTGTGGATCTTTGTGGCCTAATTCAAAACCATCATGACTTACAAGATATTTTGACTTATGACTTTGTTTTTTTCTCACCGTTCAATCCCATTAAATCTGATTAAGTGCCATAAAATCCCAAGTTGTTGATGGTTCAAAAAATCAGGCGTGTTGGAGGGTACCCCTGCCTTGAGTTCGGAACCCGCATGGCTAGATATCATCATGTTTTCCAGTTCCACCGCATGGCCAAGGGCTGCAGTCGCTGACTATCCCTGGATGACTATCTTCAGGGTGCTTTCAGCGCTGGTCGTGCTAACGAGTTGGGCACTCAGTTCTCGGTGGTGTGGGTCGTGTCGTGGTCAACTGTGTTGGTGAGCTGGATTTCACCATGAAAGATAGGGATTTCACATGATTTCACGGTATATTGATGGATATGGTATGATGTTTGATGATGTTCTGGTTGGTGGTTTCAACTGTCCATCATATATGGGATAATCCTTCCCATTGACTAATATTTTTCAAGATGGTTATTGCACCACCAACCAGTGTTTGAGGATATTTTATTGGATATGATACCGCCTCTGGCAAACAAACATAGCTATTGAAAATGGCCATAGAAATAGTGGATTTACCGATTTACCCATTAAAAATAGTGATTTTCCATAGCTATGTAAACGTTTACCAGGCCGGGTAATTATAGTGATGGTAAAATAGGAGATCGAGCCATCTATATAGTCACACTATGAGCATAGTAGTGGGTTTTTAATGAAGATTCGGAACGACATCAATCCATTCATTGGAATTTCTATATAATCAGTCTATTTTCATTATGAGATGGATGACCATAACCATCCATAACCAACAGAACGGCCTCTCATGGGGGGTATTTGTTGGACTAAAAATGCTAAACAAATACTGGTATTTACAGTGTTTTATGACAATAGTATGCTTAACACCGTTATTTTAGAGCTAAAAATAGAGTTCGCCTCCAAAGGCTGACATATGCTGTGATAAATTGCTGGCATCTACAGACTCTTGTGACAGGATTCAACTTTTCCTGTGGGGTTTGCAAAGAACTACAAGCAATCAACACATAACAGAAAACATCTGCTGCACAACATACCATAAGAATGGGTAGCTGTGCATCTTGCAACATAATATACAGTAGTAATAGGTGTTGATATAGTTACGTATACCTGTAATTATAACTTATAGCTACCAAAAACCACACATTTATCGTTATCAATTGTTTTCTGATGGTTAAACCGCCGACGTAAACAATGGTGAATTTGTTTTTTATTTTCCCATATATTGGGAATAGTAATTAGAACTGACTAATATTTTTCAGAGGGGTTGAAACCACCAAGCGGGATATGTTTGGCACTTTTTCTTGGTTAAACCGCCGACGTTTTTACAATGGTTAAACCATGGAGCCCGTCGAGGTTTGGCTTGGTCAACATTCTTCGGTGGACAGGCGGGAAATCGCTGGCGCTTAACTTAAGATGGCGATGAAGCCACGAAATGAAGAGCAAAATGCTAGGTGAATGATGAATCAGCTTGGTGATATAATTTAATGAGCTTTTGTTAATCTAGCATTAAATCTAAATGGTGTTCATACATGGCGAAAAATAAACGATAACGGCTTTAAGATTCATAAATGAATTAACAATAATTAGATCGTTATACCACGTGTATTGTGATGATATATATATATAATATATGATATCAACACATTTATATACATTATATGATGAATAGCCATATCATATCTATTGATGAATCGATCTTACCATAGATTAGGTGAGCCATGAACAACCTACCCTGGTTGACTGGTTAAGTTGTTGGACTTCTACCTGCTTCCCTGGGAATTGCGATAAGCCATAAGGAAACTCCTCACCCAATAATAAAATATAGATACCCTCTGGTTATTTAACATAGCCATGGAAAATCACCATTTTTAATATGTAAACCCAGGTAAACCATCTATTTCTATGGGCCATCTATACCATGGCTATGTTAGTCATAACCAGAGGGTAAATGATTAAATGATGGATTATATAATCATATGTCACATCCTTTTCTAAATGGTTGAATAGGGATAAACATATTATGATGAGGACGTAGGGGATCATCATGGGATTTCACCATTTTTGCGAAGAAAATGGTGATATCCTGCAAACACACCAGCCATTTTTGTGCATTTTTTCTGGGTAAATTTCATCACGACCTCACTGTTCTCCCTCACTGGAAATCATGGTTAGATTGTGGAACATCATCCCCATAGCTGGCCGAACTATTCAGGTGAGTGAAATATGATCATTTACCCAGTTTTTTTGTAGCAAAAAAATACCAGGCGCCGCGTAAACGCAGGTGGATCTGGACCATGCGCTGATGATCTTCTTCGTGTGGTTTCTGGCGAGGCAGCTGTTTCTCCGACCCAGGCGAGGATGAAGATGGCAGGATGTTCGTTTTTTGTTTTGTTTCGATCTATCTACAAGGTGGTGCCCCCCCAGTGATGTGAACGTTAGTTTATAAACCATAATAACTATAGATATATCTAGCATAAACCATAGAAATTGGAGTTATAAGTTATAAACCAACCTTCCCATTCAGATATAGCCTCTGGTAATGACCAACATAGCTATTGAAAATTGCCATTTACAGTGGATTTACCCACTAACAATGGTGATTTTCAACAGCTATGTTAATTTACCAGAGGATAATCCCCCCATGAAACACCCTCCAGAAGCCATACTTTAATGAGGGATGGGTGTCTAGGGCTGGTTTTGGTCATCCCCCAACGAAGATCCTTACCTGATATTCCCATTGCCATGATATGTCCAGTACCATTGGCCAAGGGCTATTGTTGATGGTTATATCTCCAATCTCCATAAAATCTGTCTAAAATCCCTATATTCACCTATATATATATATACATGCATATATATATATACATAGATAGATAGATAGATAGAAATATATTGCCATCAAATCCCTTTGAAAATCCCTGCGTTCCCCTAAAAACACTCTAAACACATCCTATCTTGTATCATTTTTGTAGGGCCAAAGCATGGTTGAAACCTCGAAGTTTCCAGCTCTGCACTGGATTTTGGGGCCTTGGTCATCAATTTTTCTTCGCGTTCAATATATCATATCTATGAGATTCTATAAGTGTACCCATAAAAGATCCATAAGTATATCCGATATATATCATTATATATCCTATAACCCATATGCTCTATGTATGGTATACTTACCTACATTTGGGTTCGGGCAAATGTTGGTAGATATTCCATACATGGAGCATATGAGCAACGTTTTTTTCCAGATGATGGAATTTAGATTGAGGAAGAACTAACATCATTCATGCGTAGGCTGTTCTGCCTGGTGCGTAGGTCCTGCGTAGGCATATGGCGTAGGATAACGTAGGAGAGGCTGCGTAGGCAGTCTCGCGTAGGCGCTTGTTTAGGTGTTCTACTTTTCTGGGTGGGTACAATGATTTTGCGTGCAAACTGGATTGTATGATTCATATAGCTGGAAGAAAGGGAGATTAAAGAAACAAATGCTTTTTCAGAAGTTTTCAGAAATCCATTTTCGCTTCGGACTTTCGCGTAGGCTCCCGTAGGCCCTCGCGTAGGAAACGCGTATGCCCTCAGGTCAAATTGTGGCCCGTAGCCCATCCAAAGTTTTTCCAAGGGCAATATCTGACTATCTTCCATGACAAAGTGCTCCACGCTTGATGAGGTTTCCGCCTTCCTTTCACAAGTCATCCAAAGAATCATCATCTTCCAATTCTTCTTACTCCACTTCTGAACCAGAATCGTGACCACATCACGTCAAGTAAAGTTAAAGAGATCGTTGCAGCAACTTTCGCGGAGGCAACCGCGTAAGCACTTCTTAAAAGGTAACCCTCGCGTAGGCAGTTTCGCATGGGAGGAGTGGTTTGCGCAGGCCCCGCGTAGGTGTCCCAGTTTGTGTATTGCAGTTTAGCAAGGAAAAAAACACAACTCATATGGGTATATAATATATAATATTCAAGATTGTTGAATGGCATCTTTTTCCAGAGTGTGACGCTTCAGCTTTTACTGGATGAACATTCACAGTTCCGCTTCTGCAAGGAAAACGGCAGTGCTGGAAGAAGGATGAGAGGCGTAGATGGGACATTGATGTCTATTCTGCTGTGTGATCAGCGATCCATCGCTTGTTCGAAGTACCTTGGGGGACCGACAGAACACACTTGGCAGCTTGTTTTGCTCGATGGCCTTTTGCTTTTCGAAACGATAGTCACGATGAGTCGGTTGCTTCCCCGCCAAGAATGTTCCCTCTCGTGGAAACAGGTCCCGGTATGATTTGAGTCAGCAGCGTCCGTTGCACATGTCTCAACGTTGCGGGTACCAGCCCGAGAGACAGCGGCATTGCTGCTGCAGCTTGCTGGTCATCAGTGTCATCTTACATCGCATCTCTGAATTCGTTTGAGATCAGGGGTGGTGACCTATGTCCCATATCAAAATTACCCAACCACTGGGGAAAAAAAAACTTCAATGGTTAATGTTGACTAAATTATAACGACGTCACTGCGACCTCACTGGAATGATGGTTAGAAAGGGGAAAATCCCAATATAGCCTTATTTCAGGCAAGTGAATTATTACAATTTACCAGATTTATGATAGACAATGATGGTGACTGATAATCGATGATCTGGGCAGTGAAACGCCCTCACTCGCTTGTGCCCAGCCAGCAATTGATCCACCATTAGTTTTACACTGTTTCACATATAGCACTGATCCCCAGCCAGTAAAATTGATTCACCTGATGAGTAAAGATCATCTGTAATTCACTAAGCGCAAGTTTCTCGTTAATTGTGAATTATGTTTTCTCAGCCTAATGATAATTATGTCTAATCCTATTCCCCCCCCAAAAAAAAACAATAGCAAGCACCTCAGTTGTTCAACCCTCTGTCCCTTCTGTTTGGAACTGATCCAGAAATGGGTATGGGTCAAAATCCCACCTATTGCCATAGGGCTGCGGGAGTAAACTGAATAAACATCAATCCCAGCTATTCTAGGCAACCATTCTGATCCCGAAATGGCGGTTTACCTTGCCTTCGGAGTTAGGTCGTAAGTACCTTGCAGCGCGGCAGCTTGTGGTGCCAAGCCATCAAAACCATGGTGATTGAAGCACCAAAAATAGCCAAAGATTCTTATTTCATCCACAAAATCTTGGATAGAAAAAGGAAAAGTCGGGGTTGAACGGTTAAACCCATATTTTTTTTGCTGAAATGATGAGATATGATGGTTTTAGGGTGTGTTTATCCAAAAATTGGGATGTAACATCAGACATGGAAATCCATAACTGTGTGCCCATCAAAAACTCCAGGAAAGTGGAAATGGGTCGTCGTCAATTTTTTTTTCGGATTGAACCCCCAAGGTCAAGGTGGTTGGAAAAACAATGGGATTGTGGGTGGTACAGCCATCTAATTAGTATGAAATCTTTTTCACGTGGCCTTTGAACATAGTGTGTTTTAACAGGTGCTGTATCCACTATCCGGTGTTTAGGGAGCTGAGGGGAGAGGGGCATTTGTTGTCCCAGTGGAGACTGTGCAAGCCAGGAGCTGTAAATAGATTGTCCTCATCCACAGGATACTTCATCAGAAATCCCATTAAATCTCCTTAATTTCCATGAAATCCTGCAATGTCAGGCCCCCACTTATAAGTTGCTTTATGAACCCCATTAACTATTATATAAGCAGCATAAACCATAGTTATTGTATTCATAAAAACCAACTTAGCTATCTAAGGTGCCCCACTTTGTATTAATATTCATCAAATTCAGAGGTTAACACCTGGTCACAAGTCTTTCACTCGCTTCACAAGATGCGGCCGCTGCCCGCGTGAAAAAAATGTGTTTTAACCCGCAGCCACGACAAGTCGAAAGAGGCACCAGTCATCCTCCGATTTCGGGCTTTCGGGCTTCCGACTGTGGTGATTTTGAGCCAGACTCCAGGATGGACATGATGTACATTGATCTACCATCAATACTTGGGATTTAGCCAGTGAGTAGTGGAAATGGCTGTGTCTGAAAGCGGCTATATACCCTCCAAATGTATTTTTTTGTTGGCCAAATGATGACCCATCAGTGGATCTAGGTCCATTTTCAGACAGACCCGTAGTGAGGTACTGTGAAGGGCATAGATGGGATGGGGTTGAGTGAAGCATCAAGCCCCATCTCAAGAACATGCCTCTCAGGCTATTTCTACAAAGTGCCCCCCCCCAGTTATAAGTTGGTTTATAAACCCCATTAACTATAAAGTTATAAGTATAACAAACCATAGTTATTGAACATATAAACCAACTTAGCTATCTAAGGTGCCCCACTTTGTAGATATTTCTACAAGAATCCCATCCCCGATTCATCGAATTTTCCGCCATACTGGTCTTGGATGATCTGATCGAAGCTTCGGGCTTCAGATAACCACTGCCAATGGTAAACCTTGGATAGTGGGAAAGTGTGTAAACGGCCAGCTTTGGCCATACGGGTCATACGTGAGGGAATCTATGGGACTATCTATGGGAATATCATTGATCATGCCCAGAACTTATTGTTTTGCATCCTTTTGCAGGGCATCTAAGATGAGCAATGAATACAATGCACGACTTCCTTTCTTGCAGAGTTTGAGCTGGAAGGGTCAGCTTATGTCAACCTTCTGGGATTAAATGTGGAAGTCTAGGGGGCACTTCAGTAATCAAACATGGAACAACAATCCACCGGAATCTTTTGTGGAAGCCCGCAGCCTGTTGGGTGCTGACTGATGTGCACTTTTCGGCCCACCGGCCTTTTGGGCTACACCTGGGAGTTGCATGTTCTGGAACAAAAATGCAATGACTAGTTAGCTGAAAATGATTCAAAGGCCGAACCCAACTATTCAACTATTCTTGGATGTTGGTCGCTTTTCATTTGCCCAAACTCATGGATCTAGCATCGTTTGGATGCGCTGAAACAGTGAATCGCCGGAACGATATTCCCAGCGTACCCCAGGCTCTGTTGTGACAACCACGACAGCGCTGTATCCCTGCCGTAACCCTGCTGTCCCTCCTTCGCTGTGGCGGGTATGGCTCAAACATGGAGATATGTGTGGCTGATTTCAAAAGTACTGAGCCATGACAACTATCATCTCCGGTTTTTCGGTTTTCGCGGGCTTTGGGTAGGTCCATCCTGCCCTCCCGAGAGATTGAAGTTTATAATTATAAATGCCGGAATTTTCTTTGGTCATACGATTATGTCAGAGCACTGATCGATTGGCTGACACCCGTGGACCGTGGGGGTGTGTCCAAACATATCCACTGGTCATCGTTTTCCGTATGAAACATGGCCATTTGGTGGGTATACCGCGGTATACCCCATTTTTCAGACACACCCACGTTCGCGTCCCTGTGTTGAGTGTAGCGCGACGTGTGATTTGACAACCAGATCCTGCGAACACGTTTCACGCTACACCTGACTGCGTCTTCCAGATCTCGCGCGTGGTATCTCGCCGCTTGAGTTTGGTAGGCCTAGACTCGACCCCCCAGCCAGACCAGAGGAGATAAATGGGCTTGGACAAGAACTGGTGGAGTGTCGATGGCTGCGATGTACCTGGGAAGGATTCAGCATCCAAAAGCAACATGCTTTCTGGGCGATCTTTCGTTTTAATATCATGTTATATCCAACAATTTATGGCTGGCAAGTGGTCATTGAATCAAACCCAGGAATTGAATCGTTGCGGTGATTCAGGAACTAAATACCCTGGTTCATGCAAACTGATGTACTGCAAGTGAAAAGCCGCAATCTGTAGTGGTTGTGTTACCCAGCCAGGAACATACCAGTTCAAGGATGCACGGGGTGTATAATGTGGTGCCCCCCAATGACGTTTGTTGGTTGATAACCGCCATTAGCTAGGATCTACCATAAACATCATAAACCCAATTGCAACAGATATTGGAGTTCTGTTTACCAACTTAGCTAAGGGTTTAGGACATCACCTTGTATATATTCCAAACCACCAAACAAAAGCCACTGTAGTGAATCATTGAATGTAGACGCAAAACGAGAACTGGATGTGGTGATAAAGAATTTTGTAATGAAATGAATCATAATGAATCGCCCGGCAATGGAAGCCACAGGGATATCATGGATCTATATATAGCAAACAGCCAGTTCCATTGGAAACTGTCAATTTCTAAGCATGTGGGGCGCCCCAGCGATGTTTGTTGGTTTAGAACCCCCTTATTCTTGCTACAGTTATTTGCGCATCGTAAAGCATAGTGAAAAGTTTTCGCTATGTTCAACAACCATAGTTGCACATGTTTTTTGTATCCCATATGCTCCATGTATGGCATATTTTCTAACATTTACCCCCAAAAATGGCCCAGTTATGTAGGTAAATATACCTTCACCATGGAGCACTAATGGGTATGTTTACCAACCGGGTAACCCAGCTATGTTTCCCTCGCCGTTGACCTTGACAACGCAGTCTGATACGCTGCAGGGCATTGTGAAGCTTGGGGACTTTGGCATCGCCCGCTTGCTGGACAGCACCACGGACGGTGCACAGACCACCATCGGGACGGGCGGATTGGGATTGGGCGGTTGAGCGGTTGGGCGCTTCAGTTGTTTGGCCATTGGGTTGTTGATTTTATGTTTAAAAAAATACTTCACTTCGAATGATCCCCACCATGGCATTTACATTTTCTTACTGGCAAATCTTCTGGCATTCTATCTGACATATCTTCTGGCATTCTATCTGGCATTCTATCTGGCATTCTATCTGGCATATCTTCTGGCATATGTTCTGGCATATCTTCTGGCATATCTTCTGGCATTCTATCTGGCAAATCTTCTGTCATTCTATCTGGCATTCTATCTGGCATATCTTCTGGCATTCTATCTGACATATCTTCTGGCATTCTATCTGACATATCTTCTGGCATTCTATCTGGCATTCTATCTGGCACATCTTCTGGCAAATGTTCTGGCATATCTTCTGGCATTCTATCTGGCAAATCTTCTGGCATTCTATCTGACATATCTTCTGTCATTCTATCTGGCATTCTATCTGGCATATCTTCTGGCATATGTTTTGGCATATGTTCTGGCATATCTTCTGGCATATCTTCTGGCATTCTATCTTGCATTTCTTCTGGCATTCTATCTGGCATATCTTCTGGCATTCTATCTGACATATCTTCTGGCATTCTATCTGGCATATCTTCTGGCATTCTATCTGGCCGTTGAGGTCCGGCAGTGCCCACTGCGATCTGGAAGTCGCGGTTGAGGTCCGGCAGTGCCCACTGCGATCTGGAAGTCGCGGTTTTAGGTCCGGCAGTGCCCACTGCGATATGGAAGTCGCGCTTAAGGTCCGGCAGTGCCCAGTGGGATCTGGAGCTCGCGGTGGAGGCCCGGCAGTGCCCACTGGGATCTGGAGCTCGCGGTGGAGGTCCGGCAGTGCCCACTGGGATCTGGCGCTCGCAGTGGAGGTCCGGCTGTGCCCACTGGGATCTGGACTGCGAGGAGGAGGAAGAGGACGAGGAGGAGGAGGAGGATGCGGAGGAGGAGGAGGAGAACAGCTCTGATAAAATCTAACAACCCTCACCTGGCAGGTGGGGAACTAAAAAACTACATTGGGTATAATTGCTGTACTAATGTAACTAAATATAATATATATATATATGTTTTTATATTAACTCACATGTCCGAAGGGGGTAATATATATCAATATGAAAAAATGTATTGTTGATGATTGATGGATCCAAAAACTATAGTCTTCATGCGCTGATCAGATGTTTAGGGATGATGGTCCAATGGGACTTGTGGGAAACATTTACTCGATGGACAGATTGCCAAGGCTTGGTGAATGTCTGTTGTTGGTGATCTTGAACATCACTATACCAGGTATTTCTCGCACATGAAATCTTCCTTTTAGTTGGGTGATGGTTAAATTTCAAACAATTAAGACATTTACCAACCCCTGCTTGTTCATGGATAACCATGGTCTACAACATGCAAATTGGTGCCCCTGGTTCTAAGATGTTAAAAAACAATTTACAAACCATAGTCCATAGATGTCCATAGTAAATACGAATATATTGGAATATATTGGAATTACCCTCTGGTAGACGTTTACATAACGAACTGGAAAGATCCACCATTTTCTAGCTGGGTAAATCCACGAACTAAATGGCCATTTTCAAGTTCGCAAACTGTTAAACTACCAGAGGGTATATATGTCCCAACTCCCTGCGATTCCGTTCGGCACCTTCTCGGTAACTCCCAAAAGAATTCCTGGCAACATGACCTTGAGACCGTGCCAGGTCAAAGGGTGACATAAACAAAATCAGAGGCTGAAAAGTATTTTTCTGCTTGTTTGGTCGCAACTACAGTGGGTTGTTTTATCAGGTCTAGAGGGGAACAAACGGTTTAGCTTGCGATGTTTCTTTGACCTCCAGATAGCGTCATCATCGCCTTCGCTGCCAAAGAAGAGCGCCACCGTGGTTAGGCAAAGGTATGACTTCAGTAATTCCCCAAACCTAGATAACAAGGTGAGGTAAAAAGGTCACACATGCGAATTAATGACGAGGTGACGAGGTGCGACTTTTTCTAAATTGGCCAGATCTATACATCTGTATGTCATTATGTTTGTCTATTTAATTATCTAACTATCTATATTATATATATATATATACATGTATTTATCTATTTATCTATCTATCTATCCATCGATCCATATTAGACAATATTAGACAAATATGTAAACAGGCACAATTATATTGTTGTATCACTTTGTCTTTGTATTTGTTGTTCCGTTGAATGCTTCTATGCCTACGGAATCCAGTACATATGTATGTATTCATATTACTTGTACGTGATATGACCTGTATATAAAGAATATGTATATATGTATATATATATATACATAATATATAATATATATATAATATATCACATTTAATATATATATTTAATATATATAATATATATATAATATATAATATATATATATGTATATAATATAACATATAGTATTTATAATATAATATAATATATATATATATATGTAATATAATATTTTTATATATACATATTATGATTATATATATATACTTACTGTAGATAGTATATTCCTGTACAGTGTGTACTCATACATTCCTTGAACACATTGAAATTTATGCCAAAATGCACGGTCCAATTTGAAACCCCAGGCCCGTGTTTTAGCAGCTTTCAGTTGCCAAATTCACTGCCTGTCGAGGGAGACAATCACCAATTTCTCTGTTGTTGTTTATCGTATTCGCTTGACTATGTAATACCAGTCATAAGTGGTTCAAGCAGCAATTTGTTCGGTTTGCCAACCTGTTCCTAGGTAGATAAGCATGATGGGTCGCCGCAATCTCCACAAGGTGGCCCAATTCACTATGTTGGTAAACATAACTCAAATAGGTTTGGGGTTCATGTAGTACATGGTAGATTAATCTTGAACTAGTTGTAATGGACATGTTCAACCAACGAATTTTTGCATCCACTGGGGGAAACCATATTGTTCCGCCGACATAAGATCTGCAATCTTCGAGAGGACACCACACTACCTCTCGCCTGAGATTGTCAACAATGAGGCGAGTTCTGGTGTGATAGGGCAAGCGCTGAGATGAGATTTTTTCAGGAATAAATTGAATGGTAACTATAAACTATGGACACATCATATATATCCACCATAAGCTCCAGGTACGTAATTCAACAACAACTTACAATCTGGGGCTCCAGGACGGGTAAATTGTTGTAGATAAGGTGGGTTTATAAACCAACAAGCAGAACTGGTGGGGCCACACTCTATTATACTCTATTCATTTGCTTGTGATTATCATAACTGGTTGTTGGCGTGGCACATTGTTTATTTTCCATAATATACGGGATAATCCTTCCCAACTGACGAACTCATATTTTTCAGAGGGGTAGGTCAACCACCAACCAGACAGTTACTTTTCATATCCCCATTTGTGTTGCTTTAATCCCATTCATATCCCCATTAAATGCCCATATTAGCATATTACCATATTACCACGGTTACCTTCTGGTAAACATACAAAAAACTATGGAAAATCACCACCATTTTCAATGGGTAAATCCACCAACTAAATGGCCATTTTCAATAGCTATGTTAAATTACCAGAGGGTATGACTGGTATTACATATTCAAGCGAATACGATAAACAACAACAGAGAAATTGGTCATTTAATCCCATTCATATCCCCATTAAATGCCATTAAACACCATATTAAAAGCATAACTACTATATTACCATACTCATATCCCCATGAATACCATACTAAATACCATATTACCATATTAAATACCATATTAATATAGTAATATAGTGGTAGTAGTAGAGTGATATCCCCATTAAATATACCTATTAATACCAGATATTACATTATATTACTAGTCCAAGTTCCCTCCTCATCCGTTTTTTTTTGCTTTTCCCTTAGCGAAGTTCGGGAGCCTACAGGCCTACGGCACCCGGAGCGATCTATGGAGTCTGGGCGTCCGGAGACTCTGCGGAAAGCGGGCAACCGGGCAACGGCGAGCTTTGTGAGGTACCATGAATAAAACATATTGGTTCAGTAATAGATGTTTCATATAGTTTAATATGGTTTAATAGATGTTTGAAAGATGTCAAGAATAGATGTTTAATATATGGTTCAATATCATGTTTAATAGATGTTTACCCTCTAGTAAATTCACTTGTTGACCCTGAACGTCACCAATTCTTAGTGGAAACTAATCTTCCAAGCCCGATGAATGGCAGGGTCTATGTTAATTTACCAGAGGGTAATATGGTTTAATAATGACTATATAATGAACATAATGAAATAGATGTTTGGTTGATTGGTTTAATTTATATTAATGTATATACATCAACCAATCAACCAGGAGCTTATGTATAATTATGTATATACAGTCTTATATAAAACCGTTCATATATAGTGGTTGATATGGTTGTTTGGTTTAATGTATATAATTTGTATCTTGTTTTATCAATGAAAGTTGAACCACTGTTGAAAATAACTAAGGAATTAGATGGAATGACTATCATGATTGCTCTTTGGCTAGTAAACCATTAACAATTTTTAATTACCGAAAGAGACGTGGTCAACAAATGTGATTTAACTGGAAACAAGTGGTGAAACGTTGGGATATACTTCGGAACATGTTGAAACACAGAAACACATCAATTCACCAACAAAAACCATCAAACATGGTGAATCGTCGATACCGGGAACTTTTATTTGTCAAAGAACTTGGGGATCTAAGAGATACCACCCCTACAATGTGGGCCCCCCAGTTATAAGTTGGTTTATAAACCCCATTAACTATATGTTATAAGTACAATAAACCATAGTTATTGGAGTTATAAACCAATTTAGCTATCGTTTGGGGGCCCCACATTGTATGATCGGTTTTTTTCAAGTATGGCCTTCGGAATTGGTACCAATGGACGAATTGTACCAATGGACCCACTATTTATTCAGTCTTTGAATCAGAGCATTTGTTGGGTGAATAACACTGAACAGTCCAGTGGAAACCCAGATCGATTCAATAGTAATATTCCCAAGAATCATTTCTTATTGGAACATATTGAATTTACTATTGAACAACTTTCCCAAGGTTGTCTCCCAAGGTTTACCATTGGATCTCTATAGCGATTTGGGAAGGACCACCTTTGGAAGTTATCCAATGCTTATTTGTCATTTGGGAATCAGAGCAGCTCATTATTCTACTATCTCCGGGGATGAATGATGAACAAACATCTGCCAGCTATTTCAAGGCGAACAGACGGGTATGAAGTTTTTGACACATGGCCATGTGGGAATTTCTACAATTGTCCACATTAGGGGAATCTCTTCCAACAACTATCTTTAGATGACGTCACAATGGCAAAAATAGTTCAAAATCAGTCTAGAATTTCCTTTTGCCCAGAATCATTCCCAGATAATCCTGTCATTCTTGGTTGCTACACTACCCCACTGCTTTGTTGGTTGATGTTCCCATGTTTACTGGTTGAACCTCTGACAATTGATCTATGGTGCGATCTATTCACATATTATTGACATATATCCTGAAAAAGATAGAAATTCAGGACTATAGTGACTCTTCCTAGTGATTTTTTCGTGATTTTTTTCAGTGACTTCTCTGAATCTTACTAAAAAGGGCCCCGTTTTGCTTCGCCACTTCCCGCCAAAAAAGTCAGATGAAGTCAGATCGCCATCCTCGCCATCCCATGACAGGTGGTGACCTATGAACTGGCCGTTGGGATCCCTGGGATTCCGATTTCCATTGTTGATCCTGAAGTTTGATTGATGTTCAGCGAAAGAAGTTGTTCATCGATCTATATATATATATATACAGTATGAATTTTGTGTTTGGGGGGTAATCCAATATCCAAAAGTTTTGGGTTCATTTCAAGTGTTTAAACATGATCAAGCCATGCATTTGTTTGTTGGGTGATTGTGATACTTTTAACCCATACCCATCCATATCCCAATTGCCTGTAGTTGTGTCTGCAAATCGGAGCGTCACGCACGTGAATGTATTTTGGGCAAAAAACATATTATCCAGGCATTCATCGGTTCATCATGGTTCACCAACATGCTAGGCTGGTTTCGATTGCTTCAAAGCTTGGGATTTGGCCAGGATCTTTCTGCACCAGAGCTAGTCCCGATTCATCTCCACATGTGA
This sequence comes from Cladocopium goreaui, assembly GCA_947184155.2. NCBI lineage: Eukaryota > Dinophyceae > Suessiales > Symbiodiniaceae > Cladocopium > Cladocopium goreaui. The sequence goes on from CAMXCT020001819.1 coordinate 23,911, forward strand.
GACGGGCTAACATCGAGGGGACTAGCTCAGATGGACTGCCCAAAGTTGTCTTAAGACATCATCAAATGTGGCTTTCCAATTGTTTGTTTCCAAAAATGGAATTGGATGCTTCAATTCTCTAGATATAATATGTATAATTATATACATTATATATAAATACATACATTTGATGTAAGTATTGACAAGTATTTACCCTCCTGGGTGGATGGCGCAAGTGAGGCGCCTAGCGTATGGGTTCTATGGGCGTGGCCAGGTCGTTTCCGGCTGAGGCACTGCGAGTGCCCTTCAGTGGAAATTCCTTGCCTGCGGTGGCGATGAAGGCACCTCAGGGATGCCGGAAACAGCCATCGATCATCGATGGATTTTTTGGGGAGATGGTTTCACCCAGAATGCTGAACCATTGGGATTTAAGATGATTTAAGCAGATATATACTAGCATGAATAAATAATCCAGTCACGGATTTGAATGGATTGATTTGAGGGTAAGATCAGGCAACCGGGCGATTTTCCCCTGATCCAAGTCTTGGAAGTTCTCTTCCTGGAGAAGGAAAACGGCACTGTTGCACCCAAAAAAAACATATCTATAGTACCCCGATGTACCCCAAAGCAGATTTCAAATGTAATTTACCAGAATTTTGGGATGGGATTCTTCTCTTTTATCTTTTTGGAGGGTCTGCATACCGAAACTCGGGTTTAAAACCTTCCATCAATCAAAAGCACTCAACAAGCGTTTTCCAAAAGAAAACACTAGCGGTCACCAAATTTCCAAACTATCTAACACGTCGAAAAACTCAGGGGCTTGCTGATTCTTGGACTTCGCAAGTGCGGATTGTCATAGCATGGAAATATTGCTTGCTATAGACAAATACTTCAAAAAACATCACTCAGGATTGAGTTAAGCATCAAGTGACTAGCTAGATCTAATTAGATTGATTTAGGTGATCCCCCCTTTCCCAGGTGCGATTCTTGTCTTGGGTACAGGATTGTGTTATTGTGTTAAGATCTCTTTCTATCATTTTCTGGGGTTTCATAAACCTTTAAGAATTTGCTCTCAAGAATTCATTGTTCATGATTTGTTGTCAAACAAAAAAACTAGACATATAAACATTATAATTATATTATTTTTCGTGCCGCTTTGTGCTTTATATTCACATATTTTCTAATAAGAGCAAACCTACAGGACCTAGTACCGTAGTTTTCAGATTTCCCGATTTCCAGGTAGGGTTGCTCCAATCGCTTGCTAGGGATGAACAAAAATGGTGAATCGTAGCCGCGTATCGGTGGGAGCGCTGGGAATCAGTGATTGGAGTTATGTTAACCAACTTGGCGACTGCAGTCCATATCAGTCCCAGAAATGTTCCATGGTGCTGGTATATATGTACCATGATTTAGCTACAAAACTGGGTGATTTTGGACGTTCGGGTAAATGTTGGTGTGCATCTTCCAGCGCATGGAGCAAACTAAGTCAACTAGAATTGATGGTAGAGATGTCGAACTAGATTGAAACTAGTGAATGTACGAGTTTTTTTTAGCAACTTCGCGGACCTAGGGCACCACCTAGAATTTCAAGTTTTGATACTTAGCAACCATGGATATGATATATCCCAGATCTATCCAGCATCAACAGATCCAGTTATCTAACTACTTCGAGGATCATCCACCCGTGGCTCATAACTTAATAATTAATAACCATTTTTCATCCTATAGAGGGAGAACCCCCTCTCTTATTTATATGTATACCCCCTCTCTTTATATAACCATCAACAATCATTAATATAATCATTGATATAATCAAAAAATCATAACCATGGAAAATCACGAAGAACCATGATAAACCATTATTATACCCATTATTTTATAACCATTACTATAACAATTATCATAAACGTTACTATAACCATTACTATAACCACTATTATAACCATTAATCCCATCACCCTAATATTAAACACCCCATAAATGGTCCTAATTATGTGGAATTTCCCTACTAAACCATGGTTTCGTTTAGGGGGTGTTTAATATTAGGGGGAAGGGATCATTAAGCGTTAACAATTGGTTGGTGGTTTGGAACATTTTTTATTTTTCCATATATTGGAATATCATTAAATTTTAAATACCATTAAATACTCATCAAATACCATATCCCAGATGCTGCATGTATGGAATATTTGCCTACAAAACTTGGCCATTTTGGGGGTAAATGTAGGTAAATATTCTATACATGGAGCATCTGGGTATTCATATCCCCATTATGCACCATTCCTAGCCCATTCTTAGCCCAACGCAACGGTTGGCTCGTCAGATCATGGGCGCCGATCCCGAGCCCTTGCCGCATCGCTCCAGTGAGCTCAACGTCATCGCCACTGGGACCGCCGGTGGTGCCGCCGCCCCCGCCAAGTAACTATAGATATATCATGAATTATCATGATATAGTAACTATATATATATAACTATATTTAACTATATTATATATATAGATTAAATGTGTATATATATTTAATATTATCACTATATATATATAATATATAATTATAACTATATATTATTATTATTATTATTTTTATTATTATTATAGAATGGGCTAGCGCCCGGGTGCCGCCGACCCCCCCTATTTGGTGGGTCCTGCAGAGAGAGGGAGAGAGATAGATAGATGGATGGATGGATGGATGGATGGATAGATAGGTAGAGAGATAGAGAGAGAGAGATAGACAGATAGATAGATAGATAGATAGACAGTTGGATAGACAGATAAGTAGATGGAGAGATAGATGGATAGATAGCTGGATGGATAGATAGATAGATGGATAGATAGATAGAGAGGGAGAGATAGATAGAGGGGGAGAGAAAGATAGAGAGGGAGAGATAGATACTCCGACGGCATCCGACGGCATCAGCGGTTCAGTGGGTCAGTGGCGCGTCGCTTCCGGCGGGCCGTGCTGAGGTCGATGGTGGTACATGGTGGGACAGACATGGACATATATGTTTTGATATGCCCCAACATGCCGCAATTCAATTTGCCACACAATGTGCAATGTGTATGCAATGAGTACGACGCTACAAATTTGAAGTCAGACCTCAGTTCATATTTTTAAGCATATTTGGCCTCCTATCATTGTATGATTGGTGGTAGAGTATCATTGATTTTGAAACTCAGGGATAATCAAGGGTACTGATCTCCGGAAGCTGCTGAGCTTGCCGCGCCAGGGCCACGAGTTGTGGCGCCTCATCATCGCCATGGCCTGGAGCTTCACATGGTGGGGCCGAGGGGTTGGGGGATGGGGATGGGGTTGGGGATGGGGTGGGGTTGGTGTGTTGGGGGTATCAAAAATATATTAAAAAATGGGTGATGTGTGGTTTTGCGGGCTGGCAAACGGCAGGCTTGAGCCACCATAAAAGGACAATGCCGGGGCTGGCAAACGGCATGGGAGCTGCAGGGAAGCATTTGGGGGGTTTTGCGGGCTGGCAGACGGCAGGCTTGAACCACCATAAAAGGACAATGCCGGGGCTGGCAAACGGCATGGGAGCTGCAGGGAAGCATTTGGGGGGTTTTGCGGGCTGGCAAACGGCAGGCTTGAACCACCATAAAAGGACAATGCCGGGGCTGGCAAACGGCATGGGAGCTGCAGGGAAGCATTTGGGGGGTTTTGCGGGCTGGCAGACGGCAGGCTTGAACCACCATAAAAGGACAATGCCGGGGCTGGCAAACGGCATGGGAGCTGCAGGGAAGCATTTGGGGGGTTTTGCGGGCGGGCAAACGGCAGGCTTGAACCACCATAAAAGGACAATGCCGGGGCTGGCAAACGGCATGGGAGCTGCAGGGAAGCATTTGAGGGGTTTTGCGGGCTGGCAAACGGCAGGCTTGAACCACCATAAAAGGACAATGCCGGGGCTGGCAAACGGCATGGGAGCTGCAGGGAAGCATTTGGGGGGTTTTGCGGGCGGGCAAACGGCAGGCTTGAACCACCATAAAAGGACAATGCCGGGGCTGGCAAACGGCATGGGAGCTGCAGGGAAGCATTTGGGGGTTTTGCGGGCGGGCAAACGGCAGGCTTGAACCACCATAAAAGGACAATGCCGGGGCTGGCAAACGGCATGGGAGCTGCAGGGAAGCATTTGGGGAGTTTTGCGGGCTGGCAAACGGCAGGCTTGAACCACCATAAAAGGACAATGCCGGGGCTGGCAAACGGCATGGGAGCTGCAGGGAAGCATTTGGGGGGTTTTGCGGGCGGGCAAACGGCAGGCTTGAACCACCATAAAAGGACAATGCCGGGGCTGGCAAACGGCATGGGAGCTGCAGGGAAGCATTTGGGGGTTTTGCGGGCGGGCAAACGGCAGGCTTGAACCACCATAAAAGGACAATGCCGGGGCTGGCAAACGGCATGGGAGCTGCAGGGAAGCATTTGGGGGGTTTTGCGGGCTGGCAAACGGCAGGCTTGAACCACCATAAAAGGACAATGCCGGGGCTGGCAAACGGCATGGGAGCTGCAGGGAAGCATTTGGGGGTTTTGCGGGCTGGCAAACGGCAGGCTTGAACCACCATAAAAGGACAATGCCGGGGCTGGCAAACGGCATGGGAGCTGCAGGGAAGCATTTGGGGGGTTTTGCGGGCGGGCAAACGGCAGGCTTGAACCACCATAAAAGGACAATGCCGGGGCTGGCAAACGGCATGGGAGCTGCAGGGAAGCATTTGGGGGGTTTTGCGGGCGGGCAAACGGCAGCTTGAACCACCATAAAAGGACAATGCCGGGGCTGGCAAACGGCATGGGAGCTGCAGGGAAGCATTTGGGGAGTTTTGCGGGCTGGCAAACGGCAGGCTTGAACCACCATAAAAGGACAATGCCGGGGCTGGCAAACGGCATGGGAGCTGCAGGGAAGCATTTGGGGGGTTTTGCGGGCTGGCAAACGGCAGGCTTGAACCACCATAAAAGGACAATGCCGGGGCTGGCAAACGGCATGGGAGCTGCAGGGAAGCATTTGGGGGGTTTTGCGGGCTGGCAGACGGCAGGCTTGAACCACCATAAAAGGACAATGCCGGGGCTGGCAAACGGCATGGGAGCTGCAGAGGAGCATTTGGGGGGTTTTGCGGGCGGGCAAACGGCAGGCTTGAACCACCATAAAAGGACAATGCCGGGGCTGGCAAACGGCATGGGAGCTGCAGGGAAGCATTTGGGGGGTTTTGCGGGCTGGCAAACGGCAGGCTTGAACCACCATAAAAGGACAATGCCGGAGCTGGCAAACGGCATGGGAGCTGCAGGGAAGCATTTGGGGGGTTTTGTGGCCGGTCAAACGGCAGGCTTGAACTCCCTGAAAAACAGATGGCAGGGGCATGTAGCTGTAAGAGTTGTTGCCTTGGAGGCCTGCGGAAGCGTTTGGAGGGTTTGAGGCCGGTCAAACGGCAGTCTTGAACTCCCTGAAAAACAGATGGCAGGAGCATGTAGCTGTAAGAGTTGTTGCCTTGGAGGCCTGCGGAAGCGTTTGGAGGGTTTCAGGCCGGTCAAACGGCAGTCTTGAACTCCCTGAAAAACAGATGGCAGGGGCATGTAGCTGTAAGAGTTGTTGCCTTGGAGGCCTGCGGAAGCGTTTGGGGGGTTTGAGGCCGGGCAAACGGCAGTCTTGAACCCCCTGAAAAACAGATGGCAGGGGCATGTAGGTGTAAGAGTTCGGCAGGAGCATGTAGATGGCTGGGGCATGTAGCTGGCAGAGGTGTTGCCTGAATGGCGTGTGCCTTTGCTTGCGACCCGAGAGCCAAGTTCCACACCTCCGGTGGTCCCAGGCGCCGCCCCTGCCTTGGCAAAGGCCGGGGTCGGCGGATTATTATTATTATTATTATTATTATTATTATTATTATTATTATTATATATATATATAGTATCTATATTTATATCCCTAAAAAAAATAATAGACCGTAGTAATTGGAGTTGTGTTTGCCAACTGAACAAACGACCTTGGACCTGGGGCAGCCGGGCACCAGCTGAAGTGGGAAAGTGACATGTCGCTGAATCAGATGACCCTGGAAGATGCAGACTTGTTGCATTTGCTGCAGGCACTAAAGCTTTGAGTCTACGGCCAGGGCTGGAACAAGATCTCCTTGGAATGCAAGGAGTGTGGAGAGAAAGCCGAGCACATGGAACCTGTCTTCTTGATTGACCTCGATCTAGCCGGCTCGAGCTTGCAGGCAAGGTGTTCGGAACTTTTTTCCTTTGAGCATGTATGATTGAGCTGTCTCTTAGAGTCAGGAGTGCATAGACGAATACAGCAAGCAGGAAATGGATGATGACGCCAGGCGCAGCAATCGCATGAACAATGGTTTGTGTGTGTGTCTCATCTGTATAGATGTAAAACTTCGATTCCGTTTACTTAGTTAGGCAGCAGGGGGACTGGAGCCGATTTGCCTATCCAGTCCAACGAAGCTATGGCATTTCGGTGGATGAGTGGTCTGATCAACCACTTGTACCTGCTTTTTTCGAACATAGCAAGGGGCCAAGCTCAGAACCCCAACCACAATATTACACAATTTGCTGCACTGTTGTCGCAATCTGGAATCAATGTTGGTCATTTATGATTAGTTCTGCTGCATCAGAACCTTCCTCAGTATTTTCGCCGAACTATGTCGCCGACAGTATTGTTAATTTTTTGGATTATTTCGCCGACCATGTCGCCGATGTATTTGGATTATTTTGTCAAAACCACGTCGCCGATGTATTTTTGATGAAGATCGTGGACATGAAAATCAATCAGGGGAACTTCTATTATTCGTAGGATGCATCGTTAATTTCTTTGTTTCATATCTAATCTGCATGTTTCAGGATTCAGTTCCTGCCGGATCATATAATGATCCATTCTTGTCTAGTGTGTGTCGACACTGCCTGCCTCGCATTCCCTTTTCAGCCAGGGCGCGAAACTTCAACAAGACTCTCAGGACGCGGCTTTCATGTCAATCCTTCAATCCATTGAATATTGCATGTGAATTTTTGGCATTGAGATCGAACATTGGATTTCCTTTGCTTCCCTCCTTTCCTCTTTTCTTCTCATGGCAGGAAGCCATGGCATTTCTGTGGGTTTCAGCGTCACCAATGATGGGGATTTCACATGATTCATGTTTTTTTTAGATGGAAATTATCATGGAAATGATTATCATGGATATTACCCTCTGGTAATTTAACATAGCTATGGAAAATCACCATGTTTAATGGGAAAACACTATAAATGGCCATTTTCAATAGCTATGTTAACCAAGATACCATAAAATACCCACATTTGAGCACTGGTAGTTTCACCTTGATGGCATGATGATCTGCGCAGCTGGTGTCCTTAAAAGAGGACCATTGAAGCCACCAACCCGGCACCCAAGATTTTCGTTGAGAAACACCATATTTAACCCACTGAAAAACGGGGAAATTGGCCAACATCGGGATTCTGCCTCTGAATTTCGAGTGAATACTTCAATTACGTTTGAGAATCATCACAATTTGGTAATCAAACGTGGCTAGCTGGAAAATCCTCGAAATTTTCATGGAGGTTTCAATGTTGTAATCGTCTATATACTAAATGGGATATGTTCAATGAAGCGACGTTTTATTAGCCTTCGGGTAGGTCAACACATGACGTGACTAGGTTTTGTTAAGGATTCAGCCATCATCATCCATCATGATATGGAGATGTCCTAAAATATGGGTACTCGGCCTAGTAAACTAACAGTTTGCGAACTTGAAAATGGCCATAGAAATAGTCGATCGTCCCATTAAACATGGTGGATTTTTCATGATCTTTCCATAGTTATGTTAGTTTACCAGAGGGTACCCCCAAGTCATCCATGGATTTTTCCTGAATGCGTAGCAAGGGTTCCCGTTTCACTCTGGGGGTCTGGGGGCTGAGGGTGTGTTCGCTCGACGTTGCGTTCACGGTCGCAACCGTCCGCAACCGTTCGCAACCGTTCGCGTGAGGACCGTATGGCCGTGCCTGTGGTAAGTTCTGCAGAGGTGGTCATTTTTGGAGGTTTCAGACGTCTCGTTGTTTCGTTTCGCGTGGCAGGCGTGGCACTTCGTGACATTCAGACGTCTTTTGTAACGTGTCGAAAGTCGTTTTGTGTGGCAGGCGCAATACTTTTGCGACATTTTCAGAAGATGTGTTGCATTTTTCGTGGCAGGCGCAGCACTTTGGACGTGTCCATCGTCATTTTTCGTGGCAGGCGCAGCACTTTGGACGTGTCGTGTTGGGCGTTTTTTGCAAATCGCATTGGCAGGGCTGCGTCAAGTGGCGACAAGGTGCAAATTCCGTGGCAGGCGTTGCATTTTGTGCGATGTGCTGAAAATTGACGGAAGCCTCGCACGAAACATCGATTTTGAGGTAGCAAATTTAGAGGTTCCTAAGAAAACTCGTAGGAAAACGTCCATTTTGAAGCTACAAAGTGTGAAAATTGGCGGATGTCTCGCACGAAATGCTCGTTTTAGTGCTCCCACGCGTCTCGTCTCGTGTCTCTGGTTTTCTGGTGGCGTCGCCGTGTCTATGGGGGAAGCTGCAAAACATGTCTTTTCGGCATGTTTCAAACTGTGAAAATTGGAGGAAGTCTCGTACGAAATGCTGGTTTTTCTGAATCCACGTGTCTTGTCTCGAGTCGCTGGTTTTCCTGTGGCGTCGCCGTGTCTTTGGGGGAAGCTGCAAAACTTATCCTTTTCGAAGGTTTCCAAGCAGGTTGTCATGTCGTTTTGCGTTGCAGGCGTGGCACTTTGTGACATTCCAACCTGTTTGATAACGTGTCGAAAAAATCAAAATTGGAGAAAGTCTCGCACGAAATGCTCGTTTTTCTGAATCCACGTGTCTTGTCTCGAGTCGCTGGTTTTTTCCTGTGGCGTCGCCGTGTCTATAGGGCAAGCTGCAAAACTTATCCTTTTCGAAGGTTTCCAAGCAGGTTGTCATGTCGTTTTGCGTGGCAGGCGTGGCACTTTGTGACATTCCAACCTGTTTGACACGTGTCGAAAAAATCAAAATTGGAGAAAGTCTCGCACGAAATGCTCGTTTTTTTGCACCCACGTGTCTCGTCTCGAGTCTCTAGTTTTCCTGTGGAGTTGCCGTGTCTATGGGGGAAGCTGCGCACTCCACACTCTACCCTTTACACTCCACAATTTACACTTTAGACTCCACACTCTACACTTTACACTCCACACTTTACACTTTGCACTTTACACTTCCTCACTCCTCACCTGAGACTTTACACTCCACACTCCACACTTTACACTACACTCTACACTTTTGACTCCTCACTCCTCACTCTACACTTTACACTCCACACTCCACACTCTACACTTTACACTCCACACTCCACACTTTACACTACACACTCCTTACTTTACACTCCACACTTCACACTCCACACTTTCCACTCCACACTTTACACTCCACACTTTACACTCCACACTCCACACTCCACACTTTACACTCCTCACTCCACACTTTACACTCCACACTCCACACTTTACACTCCTCACTTCCACACTCCACACTTTACACTCCTCACTCCACACTCTACACTTTACACTCTACACTCCACACTTTACATTTTACACTCCACACTCCACACTCTACACACCACAGTCTACACTTTCCACTCCACATTTCACACTCCACACTCTACACTTTACACTCCACACTCCACACTTTACACTTTACACTCCTCACTCCACACTCTACACTCCACACTCCCCACTTTACACTCCACACTCCACACTCTACACACCACACCCTACACTTTCCACTCCAGACTCCGCACTCTACACTTTACGCTCCCCACTCCACACTCCACACTTTACACTCCACACTTTACACTCCTCACTCCACACTCCACACTTTACACTCCACACTCCACACTTTACACTCCTCACTCCACACTTTAAACTCCTCACTCCACACTCCACACTCTACACTTTACACTCTACACTCCACACTTTACATTTTACACTCCACACTCCACACTCTACACACCACACTCTACACTTTCCACTCCACACTCCACACGCTACACTCTACACTCCACACTCTACACTTTACACTCTACACTTCACACTCTACAATTTACAAACTCCACACTCCTCACTCCACACTTTGCACTCGTCCATACTCCTCACTCCACACTTTACACTCCTCACTTTACACTCCACACTCCACACTTTGCACTTTACACCCCGCATTCTACACTTTACACACTCTACACTCCCCACTCCACACTCTACACTCCACACTCTACACTTTACACTCCATACTCCACACTCTACACTTTCCACTCCACACTGCAGACTGGTAACAAAGGAAACATGTACAAGACTGTTCAAATAAACTATTGCGGAAAGGTATTGTGCGTGACTGCATAACCATGTGTTTTGACATCTGTACCATTAACATACGTGTGAGCATTCGGGTTCGTGGGCTTCATCTTGTTTTAATTGTAAACCATCCAGCTATTAGGGTACCCCCATTTCAAGGACCCCCCTCCATATCTCATCATCTTGCCATGTTTGTTTCTGTTTATTCTCATTGCATGGATACCCTCTGGTAAACTAACATAACTATAGAAAATCACCATTTTCAATGAGTAAATCAACTATATACATGGTCATTTTCAATAGCTACGTTAAATTACCAGAGGGTAATAACTCAGCTATTTCCTTGGTGAGGGATCCTCTATGTTCAGGCCTCGCCTCTATATCTACATGTTCGCTAGACATCTAACAAACCAGTGGCCGAACTCACTGAGCTCGTGCTAATGGGGAGAATCATTTCCCGTTGGTGATATATGTGATGAACTTCAGCTGGAGATATAACCATTAATGCGAACCATGGTGCTGGTATATTTACCCACAGAACTGGGTGATTTTGGACAAGGGCAAATGTTGGGATTCATATTCCAGCACCATGTGTTGCATATGGGATAGGCAGTTACTGTAACTACCTTTGGCGGGTTTTGTGGAGCCAACATAGAAACCCGCACGGTAGTCTCCCAGATGGAACCAGCCTGGTACCTCCGGTAGTCTCCCAGAATCTCACAAGGCTTGAAGGGATGTTCAATCGCCATAAAACCCTGAGAGTTGGGGTCCAGTTGGGACCTCTCAGGGTTCATGAGCTTAGCGAGTTGAAGCGGGGGCAGTAAGGACCACAAGGACGCGGCTTTGGCTGACATTTGGGTGCCACCAAGTTAGGTTTTTGCCAGGATCAAGAATGGATTGTAAGCCTTCAAAAGTTAGATTTATTACATTTTATTACCTCAAGAATCTGGGTAAATTATAACGACCTCACTGCGACCTCAACCTCACTGGAATCATGGTTAATAAGGGAAATCATCCGCAAATGGTTCTAGTTCAGGTTTGTGAAATATTATAAATTACCCAGAAAAATGGTTTAGCCCGTTGAATGTGGGCTTATTTCAAGGTTTCCGTTGGGGTCTACTGGAAATTCGTTGGCCAATAGAGCTTGGCGCAGGCCCCCTGAATATTATCGCTTTCCACCATTAACACATTGGTGATTTGGGGTATATCACATTTTTGTACCCGTTTCCAAAATTTGGTGGTTTAACAGCTATTTTTCTTGCTTAAATTCTCTTTGCTCACCATGGTTTTGATAGTTGAACCATGATGTTTCACCATTTTTCATGGTAAAAGAACTGTTGAACCATGATTTTTCACCATGTTTCACAATTTTTAACAATTGTTCATTGTAAAATCGCTCAACAAATCCCTGTTTCGGCCCCTTTTTCTTGTGACATTCTCGACCTAGGTCTTTGGCCTCCTGTCCAAAGATCCGGCGGAGCGGCCTTCCTTGAAGGCTAGCCTACAAGATGGGGCAGTTCACCCCTGTATATCTATAGGGTATTAGGGTTATTATTATGGTAGTTAAGGTTTACATAAGTATTTAAAAAAATGATGGTAGCTATATTACTGATACAAACCATGTTTTGTTTTCGTAGATGTGAATAACTATGGTTTATAGCATATGATAATATGGTCTGATATGAATAACTATGGTTTATAGCATATGATAATATGGTCTGTAATAATAGGTGGTGGTGGTGGTGGTGGTGCTGCTGCTGGTGGTGGTGGTGGTGCTGGTGCTGGTGCTGGTGGTGGTGGTGGTGAGGCTGAAGCTGCACCCCGAGTCTTTGACCTGGCGGTGCCTGAGTTGAAGGGCAAGGGCACGCTGAGGCAGCAGTTGTGAGACCTGTGGAAAGTCCTCCAGGGAACTTCGCTCCAACCTGCAGAGGTGGCAGTGGGAAAGCGGTTGTGATGACAGCCACACAGACCTAAACTGTGAAGATCAACCCTGTGACACAGAGCAGGTATGCAATGCGCCCTCCCAACTCTGGGAACAAGAACTCTGTGAACAACCTTCCCAAGAGGGTCAAACTATGGTTATATTACGGTTTATGTTTGTTGGTTGAAATGCCGCCATGAACTAGCTCTCTCTCTCTATATATATATATATACATATACATATATATATATATATACATACATACATACATATATATACATACATATATATATATATATATATTGTGAATGGTGTGTGACCACACACACACTGGTAACTCGCCCTTTGGGTCCCCGACCTCACAAAGAATTGGATCAACCCTGTTGATCAAGATCAGATGAAATACCAAATTGCCAAATGATGTCTGTTCCCAACAGAGATAAATAATGAACCCTGTTCAGTTGGTGACCCTGTCAGCCAGTAAGAATCCGCAGCCGCCGATGTTTCACCACGAAGCCATGCGTCGTCCAACGACGTCCCTACCTCGCCCTCACCATGACTTGACAGGTCACATTACAGGCAAGGCATGAAGTTCATATGCAAGACCAAGACATACTGGCAGCTCACATCAAGGATAGCTATGGAAATTTCACACTCCCAAAACTCTTTATTGATGTGAGAGGATTGACTTTTGTTGCTGTAACCAAGAAATCGCTTGTTTCCGGTGAGCATTTGTTTGAAGACTGGCCTGTTCATCAAACAGTTGGAAACTTCCGGATGCTAGGGCTACTCGGAGAATCGCTGGATCCATTGGTTTTGTCAAGGGATCCGCCAACTGCAGAGACGTTGGGATCCACCTGAAATGGCAGTTCTCGTGACATAGTTCTCTTATCAGCAGCACTTCAAGGGTGGTTCGATATTCTTCGCATGATGGAATTGCAGTACGAGTGACTAGGTCGTAAAGGGACTTGCAATCAGTTACAATGATAGCTTTTTGAAGACCTGCCAAAGATTTGGAAGGTGTTCTCCAGTCAAAGTTTTTGATAACAAGGGAACCCCAAAGAAGTCTCATCCAGCTTAGTTTATCTACCCCTCGTGACATAGAGAAGGCCTCTGCTGATAACGTGGATCGAACGACACGTGCAATCTTTTTCGAAGACCAAGTTAGGGGGCTTATTGGGGCTTGAAGGTTATCTTGAAGTTTCGGGGTCGTGGCAAATACAATGGTTCCTTGAAATGAAGACAATTGTTTTTGGCTGGCGAATGACGCATCTCCAAAGACTACGTGAGTAACCTGAGGCACGGAAATGGACCGGAAACAAATTCTTGTGTCACTAGTTTCTTGGGCTTCCCGAAGCAACTTGTTGGCTGTCATCAGTGTCTGAATTGTTGGTTGTGAGATTTGAACTTGAATCTCACCAAGCTTGGATGCCAGGTCTGGTCTCGTGTGGGTCACTGCATATTGGATACTGCCGATCAAGCCACGTAATGCTGACTTTTCAGCTTCGTTGGCCGGCTGTTCAGGACAGTTTCTGCGGTGTTTGCCAATTTCGATGGACACAATACCATGGACATAGTCTTGCTGAGAAGCTACTATGCTATGATCAGGTAATTGTTCCAACTGGATGCCTGTGAAAACGAATTTCCTTTGTTTGAACGATCCAAATGGCAGCCTTTGTTTCAGGGATTCAAGTTTTTGATGAAAGATGTGGTCACCACCACAGATCCCGTCATCAACGTGTGTACCCAAAACACCATGTAGTATACGTTCACCGTCTTTCCATGATTCCAAGTAGTGTATACAGGGCTCTAAGGGATGTGGTTTAAAACCCAACCGTTGCAATTGTGAAGACAGTTCACGATAAAACAGCAATGGTGCATCCACTCTGCCGTATGCGTTTCCTATCAACGCACATACCTGATTGTCCTCCAGTCGAAGCTTTTGACGCAGCTCTCGGGGAGGTTCCATGGCTAAGGGATTTGCATCATCAGCACGCCCCCTCAAGAAGGCAGTACGGATGTCGAAAGAAGACAAAAGCCATTGACATGATGCTATCACCTGTAAAATGGTATGCCCTCTCTGGTCAGTGTCGGTGCGTCTCTGCAACTTCTGTTAATCTAGGATCCATGTAACCTAAAACCACAAGTCGGGCTTTGGCTTTACGACTGTTAACCTGACCATCAGCACCTTCAATTGGTTTCCAAGTGAGTACCCATCTCGATCGCAAAATCTGTTCAGGGTTGAGGGACTTTCTCAAGATAGGTTTCAGGGCACCTGTCTGAAGCCATGTCAATTCGGCGTCTTTGGCAATGTCAAACAATCTACGATCCGCCGGTGTTAGGTCCTTCAATTGAACCTCAGCTCGTGCTCGTTTTCCGGCACTGGCTACACATGCAAGATCTTCAGGTTGGTTGGATTGCGACCATTTCAAAATATCCTGGCGAGTCATTGGTACTTCCAACATAAAACATTGTTCTTCCTCGTGGTCAAGTGGTTCATCTATGTATGGAAGGCCATCTTCAGCTAGACATACCTCAGCATCTGTCTCACCTGATTGAAAGGTCATCCAGTCGTACACTGGTTCTGGATGTATCTGTCCCAGAACCTCCTGGCATGTGAGAATGGGTTCACTGCAAAGGCCATCACTGTCATCTTCGAGATCCAGCGCAGGAGGATGTGAACCCGATGGGTTAGCCTCTGGATTCTGTTCAGGATTTTCTTGAACATGACTTTCGGCTGGTGTTTCGGCTTCAGAAGTGATCTGTCTGGAAAATGATTGGTTTTCAGGAAAATTTTCACTTTCAGGTTGTCCTTGAGATTGCTGGCTGTGTGGAGTCGGAATTATTCCGGGTGCAACACTGGGTGAATATCCTGGACTCTCAGGTTCCCCTGGGTTCTCTATCGTCCTGTCTGGAGGCCTGAAAAGATCCTGCTGTTGCTGGATCATGGGACCAAGGGGATCCCCACTGCTTTGCCATTCGCGAATGGACGCTGGACGCAGACTTTCGGGAGCACATCGCAGCACTCTATGGGCATGAGCTACCCATATCGTTGATGAATTTTCTTGGCTGATGATTTTGGCTGGTCCATGCCAGCGCCCTCCTTCACGTCTGTTTGCCTTGGTTTGATGTCTCCAGTACATGACCTGTTGACCTTCATGATATGGACCTCGAACTGGGCATGAACGACGAAGTAAGGCTCTTCGAATGGCTTGACTGTTGTCTACACCTACAAATGTCTTACGAGCAAGTGATCGAATGTCAAGTGACTGTCTAAAACGTTCTGAATCCAAGTCATGTCCCAAGGCTAAGCTGTGTGCTCCCGATTCTTCATCCGACGTCAGGGATGCTGGGAGTTTGGTAGCCTTTCCAAGCACTATTTGTTCGGGTGAGTATCCACGGTGTTTGCACATGGAATTCTTGGCTTGAAAGCATGCTCTCAACACGATGTCAAACTCTTGAGTGCTTTGGATGCATTTTTCTTGATCAAAACGTGTTAACATCTCTTTGATTAAAGCTCCATGACGTTCCACTCGACCCTTTTGCCATGCTTCCGTGGACAGTTTGGGAATGATGTTGTTGCTCTGCAAAAATGCGAGCCATTCATCCGAACAAAACTCTCCGGCGGGATCGGAGTAGACATTTGAGGGACTTCCGGCCCATGCAAACCACATATCGGAGAAGGCAGGCAACACATGTTCCAGATTTCTGTTATCTAATCGTCTGCCAATATGGAAAAGTGAAGATTCATCAATGCAATGAAACACCATTACCTGAAACCCGCCTTGTCCTGACCAGAAAAATCCATCAATACCCACGGTGTCGTTGAATTCCCGGGGTTCGTGAAGTTGAGCTGGGCGCTGATGTCGAAACGAACTTGATTCCACACAAGCGTCACATACAAACTCTCGAGCAGCATCAACAATCTTGGGATCTGCACCTTGTAAACGAAGGTGTTGGGATAACTTTTCTGGATCTGGGTGTCCAAGATTCTTATGGAGTTTGATGAGTTCATTCTTCTCAGTTTCGTTCAAAAGTCGGAATTTTGGTCCATGCAACGCTATAGGTGGAGGTGCCCAGCCTTCACAAACTGCATTCGGTGTTCTTTGTGTCACCGACAGGGGCAACTGGTCAGCCGATCGAACTCGAACAGCTGAAACATTGGGATCTTCAGGAACAGGCTTTTCGTCATCCCGATTAGGATGGCTGACATGCAAATGCTTTTCAGGCACTTCGGAAATTGCAGGCTCAGACACTTTTTCTGTTCCAAATACTGTGATGGTCATCTTGCTGGGAATGCAGTTTCGAATGCGTCGTGCACGAGTCATGTTGTGCCAATTTTCTGGTCCTAAATCATGGATTTGGTTGGTGTGACGATGCAAACAAACTGTGTATCGAATGGGGCATCCATGTGAGGCAGGTGCATGAATTGGAACTTGAAAACGTTCCGTGCCACGGCAAATATAAATGCTTTCAACCTGAATCTGGGGCACGAGCTGACATACCTGAGAAAAGATCTCTGAGTCTGCATCACATCGCATGTTGCCTACTCGGGGAGCAGCACTTTGTGCCAACTGCATTACAAGTTGCCAGGGCTGAGATTCACCGGCAGGTGATTGCACTCCGGTTTGCTCGGGAACTGCACTTGCCTCAGACCCTACGATGGCTGTGTCTGGAGGATGACGATTTGACCCGCTGGCATCATCAGAGGTAGGTGGTGTTTCTAAATCCAAAGGCTCATTTGGCTTGCGACGTTTGTGTGGATTGGCAAGAAACTTGAATCTCTTGGCGGGCGGTTCATTCTCATCGTCCAGATCTATGGCCAGCGCTTCGGAAGGCAGGCACATCGTGTGGGTTCTGTGACACAGGAACTTAGCTATGGCCTTGGCGAAACCTTGGCAGTACGTGGCACAAAAGTGAGTCAACTTCGTACTCACACCATTCAGGCTTATCGAGCCTTCGATGCGCTGATGAGTGTGTCCACGAGGGCACTTGTGATCATGCAACAACTCATGAAACTGTTGGGAGGTGGTTATGACCATACTACCCTTCTTCAAGTATTTCTGGGTTCCAGGAATTCAAAGGCCAAAGCTGCACATGCCAAATGACGCTAGCATCACATGTTTGAGAATGGGAATCATGACATCTTGCTTGATCAAACTGGATCCTTGAGGCTGTTCCAAGTGAAAATGTCGTTGACGTTTGATTTGATATTGACAAAGTTTGACACAAAGTTGTAAGTGAGGAAGCTGCTCTCGTTGTTGAAATATTATCAAACATTGACATGCTCTTTTGTTGGCTCAGGTGATTCCATCCACTCCATGGGCCACATTCAGGAGCTACCCAGATATGTTCTGGCTGTGTTCTTTCGATCAAGGACCATAATTTGGCTCTTCCGGCAATGGTGGACAAATCACCGTCCTCTCGGGAGAAACGCACGCTCGGCAAACCAAGCTGTTTCACTGCATCAGTCAGAGGGCTGTGGCGTCCAGCATACACTTCCAAAAGAAAAATACGGTCTTTGGGAAAATCAAGCTTGGGATTGACATCACACATATGTTGATCAAAAACTTCTTCGGCTTTGTGGACCTGTTGCAACAGTTCTTGTTGAGAGAGATTCCAGGAACATTCATTGGACATATCATTCCGGGTTTGCTGGATCTGTTGATGAAACTCAGGGTTCATCACACTTCCGCTGCTGAAGCCTCGGCTGCTCTTTGGCTCATCTTGAGTTGGCCATATCTCACTAGATCTTGCATCTCCGGTGTCAAGGACATGAATCTCTTCTGGCACCACTCGAGGTATGCTGGATCCTGTTGCAGGGTCTGATCGAAGGTCTTTCCTCGATGTTTCTTTCCCCAGCTGACAATCTGTGATCCTCACTCCTCGATGGATCGCTGCTGAGCCAGTTGCTGACGAACTGGTGGAGCAATCCTTGACGATGGAGGGGCTTTGGCACTGGTGATCTCTATCTCCTCCTCCTCCTCCACAATCACGTCGTCGTCGGACTCCGCTAAGCACCATTGCATTGGAGGCTGTGAAGGTCCGACGCTGGCCATCCGGTGATTTGCCCCAGTTCCAGAGTGATCTGTCGGCATAGAAGGACTGGCCACGGACTTGGTCTTGAGGTTCTTGGAGACCAAATTTGCAGTGCTTCCTTGACTCTGGGAGTTCATCTTCCGCTGTTGCATGAAGTTCTCCAGAATCATACGTTGACTGTGAAGCTCTTCCATCATCGCTTGGATCTGAGTGTTGGACTCTGGTGGAGCCTCGGCAGTCGGGTTGACCACTGGAGCAATCTCGATGTGTTGAATCATCACTTGAAGCAGCAGCGTCAAAACCTGAGTCAACGATTCGGCCACGGTCTTGAAAAGATTCACCATGGTCGGCATTCTGGCAAGTCTCGGAGAGACACGCTGGGAAATTGGGCGGATCGCTTGGGACTTTCAAAGCACTGGCGGTGGTGAGCCATTTTGATTCTGGCTTCTGTCTTTGGCGAGCAAACGAAAACTGTACATTCAAATGACTCAGCGACCCTTGTTCACCGGCATGTTCATGGGTTTTCAAACATGACTCCCCTACAAAGGCTGTGGACTGATTATCATTTTTCATATTGTCATTCCCCTGACAAAGCTCACCAACATCTATGAGATATAACCCCGTATTACTGATGGTCAAAGTGATGGGCTCAGAGTGAAGGCGATGCATTCGACATGTGTCATGAACTGTGTCCAAGACTCCACCCAGCAACTTGAAAGCACGTTTTGAGAAAAGGAACGGAGTACTGCCTGGCACTACTTCTACGGCTAGCCAAACAAGTCTTTGGTCACATGCTCTCAAAGGAAAATGAACTCTGAAAGAACTCGTCAATGATTCATTGTTTCCAAAACGGAATTTGATCTGACTTGGACTGGTCTTCAATTTGTTGCTGACTGATGTTGGCAACTTGGCTTTCAGTGAGTTCAAAACTTTTTCACCGATGATACATCGACTTGCTCCTGTGTCCAAAATGGCATGTGAGGAGCCATTGCCACACTCAAAAGGACTTGCGCTTCGGCTTGTCCAAAGTGGACTTCTCCGGTCATGGCTGTCTTGATCAAAACTTCAGGTGTCCTGGCAGTGGCAAACGATCGGTGACCAATCTGTGTGTGATTCATTTTGGAGTCGGATGTATTCGGTTGCATGGCATGGCTTTCAGTACCCTTACCCCGTGTCTTATTCATCTTATCTATCCCATTATGATTATCCTTTATCCCCTGAGACCCTTGGAGAAATCTGGACATTCGGCTGTGCAGACGTTGATGATCACTGGCTGTGATCTGAAACATGGCCATGTAACAGACTTCTGTGGGACAAACTTCGGAGACATTGGGACATTGGGACATGACATGATGGACTGGGGACAAAACACGTGCCTGTGAGTCAGGTTCAGGTTCAGAGTAGACCTCTTCCTCCAGGCACTCGTTCTCGTCCGTGGCAACGTTGGCTGATGCAGTTGGATTCGCATTGTTCTGGTCCTTGGAGTTCATCGGACATTCGGCTTTCCAATGCCCCATCATGCCACACTTTCTGCAATGTGACCGGGCAATCCTGGCCAGCAGCTGCTCACGGGATCTTTTGCCCTTGGATTTCCCCTTGGACATCTTCCCAGAGCCACGGCCTTTGGTCGGCCAAAAGCCTCGGTTGCGGCGCTTCTCCAACAAACGGTTCCTGGCTTCAAGGTACGTAGTCATAGCATCATGCATTTCAGGTGTCTCCTGCAGAAACTCTTCCAGTTCATTCTCGAAAGCACATACTGTAAGAGCATCGGCATCTTCCTGAGCAGCCAATGCTTCAATTGTCTCATGGTCCAGATCACCTTCAAAGTCATCAGTATTGGAGAAAAATGCTCTTTCAGGTTGATCAGAACTCTCGGGCTCCACATTCTCAGAGAGATTCACATCATACACACGGGTCTTGGTGGCATGTTTACCAGTCTGAAACTCATTGAAGAAGCGACTCCCAAGAAGTCTAAATGACTTCACCACAGGTTTGTATTTCAACTCCCCTTCATGTTCCAACAAGATACGCTTCTTGTCATCAGCCGGCAAAGTCGACTGCCTCAGTAGTATGTAGGCCTGGACCTCTTCCAAGGTCGTTCCACGTGAAATCAACTCCAAAAAGCTAGCCTCCATGCGAGACAAGTAGGAATCGTGGCTTTCATCAGCCCTTTGAACTGTACCATAGATCGAGCGCTCGAAAAATTCGTAGCGCTCCTCCAGCTCTGTCGAGCCCCATGAGCCTCCAATGGCATCGACCAAGAGTGCGATACCAGATTGGTTGGGCACCTTCAGCTTGTTCGGATCCAACCTCGCCACCTTTTTGAAGGCGGATCCCTCCACCAGCAACGCTGCTCGTGGTGCAAGCTGTTCCAAGTGCTCCGATGGCCACATGGCCGCTAAGAACTTCAACTTCTGCACATATTCCTGGACATTTGTCGAGCCTGGAATGAATTTGGGTATGCTCTGCCATGGTGGTTGTGGAGTCAAACTGGGTGTACCCTGGGTAGCACCTGCGCTTGATGGTCCAAGATCCCCATCGTCAGGCACGGTGACACCAATGCCTCCACCTTGCATCGCTGCAAATCAAAAGTCAAAACTGTAAAGGCCCCCTGGATGTCCGCTCTTGCGGTGAACCAGCACCGGAGCCCTTTCGGGCTCCGCTACCAGTGTGAATGGTGTGTGACCACACACACTGGTAACTCGCCCTTTGGGTCCCCGACCTCACAAAGAATTGGATCAACCCTGTTGATCAAGATCAGATGAAATACCAAATTGCCAAATGATGTCTGTTCCCAACAGAGATAAATAATGAACCCTGTTCAGTTGGTGACCCTGTCAACCAGTAAGAATCCGCAGCCGCCGATGTTTCACCACGAAGCCATGCGTCGTCCAACGACGTCCCTACCTCGCCCTCACCATGACTTGACAGGTCACATTACAGGCAAGGCATGAAGTTCATATGCAAGACCAAGACATACTGGCAGCTCACATCAAGGATAGCTATGGAAATTTCACATATATATGCATATATATATACTATACATGTGTATCATAAAGCCGTGTTGGAGTTAAATTTACCAACTCCGCGATTCCAAACTCACCCCCTAGGGTCGGGTCTTGCAACAATAGATCCATTAAGAGCTCCATCACTGGATGGTCAGTTCTCATTTGTTCGGCCACAAATCTGGGCCTACTGTATGTACTCTCAGATTATCATGTGCAAACTTGACTGACTAACAGTTTCCAGATTTGTTTCGACCACCAAATTTGACACTCTTCACTAGGTCACTAGGTGGTCGAAACATGTTCCAGGATAAGTCATGCCGGACAGCAAGTCAAGCCGGGTTACCCACAAGAAAGATCTGAACCGAGAATCTCCATATGGAGATTACAAATCATCCATTTTAGTAAGATTTTCCATTGTAAAGCATCCAGCTTTTGGGCTACCACCTTTTATGGAAACCTCCATATTTCGATGATATATTTATTTGATGAGTTCCCAATGAATGTCCTTAATTCCCATGTCCAGTTCGGGGAAATAGCATCGAAATGGATGTGAATCAAACCACAGCAAAACTATGGTTTAACATCACTTTAAGATAAGTCGAGACGGAGTTCCCATAAGTTCCATAACAAACCCTGAACCATGGTGTGTCCCCATAGTTGGCGAAGTTGATTTAAAAATCCAACAACTATAGAGTTGATGATGGTTTATGAACCAACAAACATTTCATGTTTGAAATGAACATATATATATATATGTACAAGGTGGTGCCCCATAATTAGCTAAGTTGGTTTATAACTCCCATAACTATGGTTTATGGTAGATATAACTAGAGTTAATGGGGTTTATAAACCAACTTATAACTGGGGGGCACCATCCTGTATAGTAATCCAACAACTATTTATAGATAAACCAACAACAATCCACAATTCCTGGTGGTTCACGAAGCAACACACGAGACCTGCAGGAGCTGCAGAATCGTCCCTACGTGGCCAACTATGCTAAGGAGATGGGGAGAAATGACTGGGGGACACGATGAAAATACCATTTTTAGGATCAATACCTATGAAATGTGGTGTAGCAACTAAGACCAAAAAGAAATTGAACACAGACCCTAGGAAAGCAGACTGAAGAAAGTGTGAGCGCATGAAATATAAAGAAAGTGAAGATAGGGACTAAACAAGCGAAAGGGGAGAGTGTAAAAAATACAAAAGAGAAGAAGGACAGTAGCAAAGTAACAGAAGAAACGAAAAAGAACCAAGATTAAGAAATCGCGTTAGATGGAGGAGAAGATACAGGGGGAGAGGAGAAAGTAGGGGAAAATAAAGGGAAGAGAGGACCATTTTTTAGGGGGTTTTCACATCCATAAATCCCAGCTATTTTGATGTGAACTACAGGGGTACAAGGTTTTGACACACTGCCACTTGAGACGAAGAATCATAGGTGCTGAAATGTTGTTTCCTGTTTTAAATCCTGTCTCATTTTGTTTCATGTCTAACTATGTTTAGGTGAAACATAGTAGTTCAACATGGTGATGGCGATTTCACCGAATGTGACCCGCCAAAGATGACATGAATCAAAGTCATGAATTTCTGGGATTTTGCCATGAATAACGGTTTGATGAGATGAGATGGCACTGAAACATCAAAAATGAAGCAATGTACTTGGGCATTGATTAGATTGGCTCCTAAACAATCCATTGTACATCAAACCCATTTCCATTGTTCAAACATCAATAGGGAACCAATCTAATCAACAATGGAAAAAGGTTTGCCTTAAAACGATATCACCTTTTTTGATCGCCTTTTCCATTGGGAGTATGATACACAATGGAATTGACTGAGGTCCAAAATTCGAGACAATAGGATTTTTCAACAGACCAACATGGTGACATGCTTGATATATTGATAAAAATAACTTCAGTACCCAGGTTCCCCTGGGCTACCGCACAGTTGGGATTGAATAGGATATACCAAAAACAAACCCAGTTCAATCATTTGTTGATTATATATATATATATACACATAATTATATGTAATATATATATATATATATACATAAATCATCATAAATCAGTACTTTTGTTGGTCAAACCACCATTTTCGCCATGTCTGATGGTTTTGAATGAACTCTTCATGGTGAAATTCCCATTGTGTTCGTTCGATCTCCGGATTGTTAGCTCCCACCCCAGGCCCCCTGCAGGAATTGCTGCACTACTCCCGCGAGACCGGAACGGGTGGCTGCGAGGCGGCTGTATATGAGATTGAACGCGCGTCAAAGACGGTCCGACAAAATACGATGTTGTATGTACGCATATATACGTACAAGATCGAAGATTTTGATATCAATTGATATATATATATATATATTATAGTAATGATGTTATGATTACAATGTAGCTTACTGTAAATTACGAGAGACTCATATGTCATATTGCTTGCCATTTCCCCCTTTATTTACATGATGACGCTGCCATGTTTTGTTTTCCCTCCATGGATGATGCTCAGCTAACATTTCGGGGGTATGTATTCCAAAGGGCAGGATCATGTGAAGCATAAACTGCTACTGGTCAGTCTTTCATGGTTACCCTCTGTCAATTGAACAAATCTAGCTACTGAAAATGGCCATTGAAATACGTAGCTGATTTGCCGTTTTTAAAGATGGTGGATCTTTCCAGTTCGCTATGTTGGTTTAGCAGAGGGAAATCAGTTAAATCATCAAACACGGGCTCTTTGAGCCCGCAACTTTCGGATTCCTGTAAAAACTCCTGGATGTTCCTGGGGCGCCAGCAGTCTTCAAATCCCATAGGTCGTGTCCCATATACCTATCATTTTCAGGATAATCTAAGCAATTGAAAGTTCATTACAGACAAAGTATTCCTCATGTCACTATACTATTATTGATGTGTTTGGTGGAAAAAAGGTGTTGCGTGAGCTATATATATATATATACAATTATAATTTGGCTTGATTCAAAACATATGAATTCATATATGGTGCCTCACCAGCTGCGGGGTGCGCAGCGCGAGCGCGCGAGCATTTAACACGTGCGCGCGCGAGGTGCGCGAGCAACGACAGGCGCGCGCGCGAGACGCGCGAGCAAATAGAGGCGCGCGCGCGCGAGGTGCGCAAGCAAGGCCAAGATGCGCGCGCGCGCGCGCAAATAAGCTCTCCAAATCGCAAATAAGCTCACCAAATCCACTTTTGGAGAGCTTATTTGCGCGCGCGGAGCGCACACGCGCGCGCACATGCGCGCGCATCTTGGCCTTGCTTGCGCACCTCGCGCGCGCGCCTGTCTTCGCTCGCACGTCTCACGCGCGCGCCTGTCTGTGCTTGCGCACCTCGCACGCGCATGTGTTAAATGCTCGCGCGCCTGCGCGCGCACGATTTCAACAGGAAATGTTTCATATGTTTTAAAAATGACAAATTATAATTATATATATATATGGCATATAACTTGTAAGTAGTGTATTTAACACAATGTGTATAAATTATATATCCTTATACAATATAATGGCAACATCGGATGAATCAACCCCCCCCCTGGTAGGTCAGTCGGACCTTCTGTCTAGTTTGCTTGACCGCCCGCAATTCTGAACCATAAAACTTTGGATATGGCTTACGTCAATTAGATCTTAATAGAATTCCATTGGAATTGTTAAAATCTCATCGATCAAAAAGGTGGTTGATTAATCAGGGGCAAACCGTGGTTATTATTAATGGGGGACATGGGCTCATGGGGGGTACCCTTTGGGAGCTATCCAAACTGATGATTTTTATCAAGATTTTAATTAGAAATCGATCATTTGGGGAATAGTTGTTTTTTGAAATTTTCAATGATCAACTTAAACCTTAAGTATAACAATGATGAAAAAAATGTAAAAAAACAATTGGAAATAAATAGAATTGGAAATAAAAAGTGTTGGATAAAAAATGGATTTCAGCACAGGGGGTTGATTAATCATGTCCCAGCCAAACGGTTTATTAATCCTGGGGGACCACCTCTTTTTAAATTACAAAAAAAATGGGCAGAGGGGGTTGATTAATACCGCGGGGATTATTAATCCCAACTTGACATTACGGATATACATATTATATTATATTATATTAAAACATTTATATATATATATACACATTAAACAATCTCCTGAATGCCACTGCCGTTGCCGCACCGCAGGGCATGACCCGAAGCTTGGAAGCCAAAGAGTTGGTCTATGATCGTGAGGACGAGCCAGCGAGGCGCAGCGGGACATGGTGTGAAAAAAACACCGGTTTTTACCAAGACAAATTGCGAAAGAAAAACATGGATTTTACTGGGAAATTACTGAGAAATCTTGTGAAGTTGAAACTTGAAACACATGCTGAACAACACGATTTTACCGGCAAACACCTGAAACAACATGTGACTTATTGGGATTTGCAAAGAAAGTTATGTAGAAGGTGCTGATGCTCTCCTCGTTGAGTATGGTGGCCTTGACGTTCCCTTCCTACAGAGTAATCTTTGAACATGTGTTCAAAACCAATGCCGGATAGACCAACATAATCCCTTCCCCCTAACAATAAACACCCACCTCAAACCCTGGTTCTGTATAGGATTAGCGTTCTGTAGGGTTTTTCCGATCGGGGGATAGGACCATCCCTCATTTGAAACTCCCGGTGTTTGCTTTCAACTTTCAACTTGGTTTAAAGTAAGATCAACATATTCAGAGATCGAAACATGTGCCAAAACCCAAGAAACGATCCCGGCATGCAACCATTTGGGGTAGTTTGTTTGATCATCCCAATACTATGGCTATACCCAATTTTATAAATCCCGGGAATTGTATCAAGCGACCCGTGGCTTGATGCCCTGGATACCAATGACCGAAGCAGGTCGCCAGAGGTCAAACTAGTGAATTATACAATGTGCGGCCCCCTAGATAGCTAAGTTGGTTTATAACTCCAATAACTATGGTTTACTGTACTTATAACTATACTTAATGGGGTTTATAAACCAACTAACATCACTGGGGGGGCCCCACATTATGATGAAAATTAGCCATATTGGCGAATTATAATGGCAAACATCCCGGAAATAAATTCCCCTAGCTAGTAATTTCCGGGATTATGATTTATGATTACATTACCCATAGGATCCATGTATGCTATATATGGTAACATTTACCATCAATATACCCCCAATGTTAGCATATATACCATACATGGATCCTATGGGTTATAATTCCCGGTGGTCAACATGTAAATTTCAAGGTTGGTGAATTATAGTCGAAATCGACCAGATAATTCAAACGAAGTTGCCGGGATTTTATGTTGAATGAATCAAAACCTATAAGTCCCATGTTTTTTCCTCAAGATAAATTGCTGGATCTTAGTTAAGTTAATTATCTTAATTTGCTACGTAACCAAGATGTTATTGGATAGCTGAGAGGTGGTAATTTGATACATTTCACTGGGATCCATTAAAATCAGATATCTAAAGGTCTCCATTATCCATCAAATTTGTTTTCTATTCATCCATTGCTTGAAATTGTCCACTAAATGGATATCAAATTACCGGAGAATCCCGTTTGAAATATTCCCCACCTGCCAGGTGAGGGTTGTTAGATTTTATGTCAGTTGCCTCCTCCTGCCTCGTCCTCCTCCTCCTCCTCCTCCTCTCCTCCGCCTCCTCCTCCTTGTCATCCTTGTCGTCCTCCTCGTCGTCCTCGTCGTCCTCCTCGTCCAACTGCGACCCGCGATCCACAGTGTTCTCTGTCGGACCTCAACCACGACCATCCATGCTCAGTGTTCCCTGCCGGACCTCAACCACGACCATCCACGTCAGTGTGCCCTGCCGGACCTCAACCATGACCATCCACGCCCAGTGTTCGGACCTCAACCACGACCATCCCCGCCCAGTGTTCCCTGCCGGACCTCCACCACGACCATCCACGCCCAGTGTTCCCTGCCGGACCTCAACCGCGAGTATCCACGCCAAGTGTTCCCTGCCGGACCTCATGTAGGAAGATATGGGACAAAGAATGTGCAGAAGAAAGTTAGAAAGAAGGTCAGAAAGAATGTCAGAAGATATGCCAGAAGATATGCCAGAAGATATGCCAGAAGATATGCCAGAAGATATGCCAGAAGATATGTCAGAATATATGCCAGAAGATATGTCAGATAGAATGCCCGAAGATATGTCAGAATATATGCCAGAAGATATGCCAGATTGAATGCCAGATTGAATGCCAGAAGATATGTCAGATAGAATGCCAGAAGATATGCCAGATAGAATGCCAGAAGATTTGCCAGATAGAATGCCAGATAGAATGCCAGAGATATGTCAGAATATATGCCATAACATATGCCAGAAGATATGCCAGATAGAATGCATCAGATTTGCCAGATAGAATGCCAGAAGATATGCCAGAAGATATGCCAGAAGATATGTCAGATAGAATGCCAGAAGATATGTCAGATAGAATGCCAGAAGATATGCCAGATAGAATGCATCAGATTTGCCAGATAGAATGCCAGAAGATATGCCAGAAGATATGCCAGATAGAATGCCAGATAGAATGCCAGAAGATTTGCCAGATAGAATGCCACAAGAAAATGCCAGAAGATATGCCAGATAGAATGCCAGATAGAATGCCAGAAGATATGTCAGATAGAATGCCAGAAGATTTGCCAGTAAGATAATCTATAAATGTCATGGCGGGGATCACACGAAGTAAAGTAATTTATATATATTTATCATATAGTTCCGATCATTTACCACATATAGCATAGCAGTGACATATTTGAGGTTTGCTCAATAGATTCCACCAAATCATCCACATTTGTTCACATGTTCGTATATCGAAACAAGCATGGTGACGACTGGATATCCCCCATCTTAAGAAACTTTCAGTTATATATTTACCCTTTGGTTATTCAACGTAGCTATAGAAAATCACCATTTTCAATATGTAAACCATCTATAAATGGGCCATTTTCCACGGCTATGTTAAATAACCAGAGGGATCCAGAGGGTATATTTATATATCCGGTTGGTGGTTTGCAACATGGCTTTTATTTTCCATTTTATACATGGGATAATCCTTCCCATTGACTTTCATATTTTTCAGATGGGTACATATACCACCAACCTGTATATATATATATATAATACTGTATATATATATATGTATATATATATATATATACATACGTATATATATATATATCTCTCTCTCATTATATTAATTATATTTATTATGTATACCAGATTACCTGACATGTTTTACCATCATGTATGTTCGGATCAATTTACCACATATTCACCATATGTTTACCACGCTGATCTGAAAAACCAGGCCGCGGAAACCAGGCGAGCTTTGGGAAAGTGTCTGAAATCCTGTGGGTGATATGGGAACTTGTAGGAAACATATGGGAACATATGTTTATATATATATTTTGTTTATTATTAATTATTATTTTTTAAAATATTATTATTGTTATTATACATATGTATATACAATATGATATACATGATATATAATATATAAAATAACATTTTTAAACATTGACTGAACCAGCGCCATTCGGATAATATGTACGGATGATCTACATCCATGTTTGTCAATCAGGATAGCCAGGAAATACAAGCGGGGCCCGCCCAGTCATTACAGTTATGGCCCGAAATACCAGTTATAAGTCAGTCAATCACCCCATTTGTGGTTCATGATAACCTATCTAACACATCTAAACAAGCATTTAATCATTTATAACTGATAATTTGGGCTTTAACTGTGGTTGATTTTTCAACCATCCATCTCTCGATTTCATGGTTCAACATCCACAAGCTGCTTGCGCACAGCAAGGTGGTATGAAATTGGGGGTTAGAAAGCAAAAAACATCACTGGAGCACCAGTTTGTGTAACCGAAATATAGGAGTCGGCAGGCAGGCCTCAAGACAAGGAGGTCGGCGGGACCGGGGTGATGTGGACCAGGATCGATATGGGGATGGGTCAAGACATTTGATAAACCTACCATGAGTGGGGATAGTTGGAATTTTACCCAAGAAAATGGTGATGGACTAGGGATTGTTTATGGCATTGGGGAGGATGAACATCCAGAAAGCCCAGTTACTTTGGGGTGAACGGAAGGGCACCAGGGTTTTGACCCATAGCCATATAACTGTCACATTTAAAGGACAATGCCATGTTTGTTTGTTACGAACATTGTTGATGTGTTGATGTATAATTACATGCTTTTCTTTAGAGGGAAAATCAATGAGAGACATCCTGCAAATGATGGCTTTCAGAGGGAACAATATGGGAGACACATCGGTAACTTGATTTATGATGCTGCTTACTGCTTCCAAATAGTTGCAATGTGCCCCCCCCCCCCGACAGTTATAAGTTGGTCTATAACCCCCATTAACTATAGTTATAAAGCATCATAAACCATAGTGAAATTGGAGTTGTGTTTACCAACTTGGCTATCGTTTGGGGGCCCCACTTTGTGTTGACGTATCTAGCTTAATGTCCATTCCAAGGGGATTGTATCCTCACCAAGGACTTTCACCTTGAAAGGTTTTGCTCAAGTACCGGCCGGTCATGTCTACCCAATTCTTGTGGTAAACTCACTAATAATCCTACCATTTGGGGATAGTTTATACAACCCATTTATGCTGGTTTTGGGGATGATGTATTATTGGGTAAATTAACCACATTATTGATGTTCAATATCTACCAGGGTCAGGGTTACCCTTTTGAGGTGGTTGTGGTTACTGTAAGTGACCCTTTCGGGGGTGAAGTGACCTTGAATTGGTGCTTGAAGAGGCCACTTTGAAGAACCAGGTAGTTTTTTGCTTTTATCAAGTTCATTCAAAAAGAAACGTATGCAAAACACAATCAGGCTGTGGCAATGTTTGTGTGGATTAAAAGCCCTGTGCCCTTCAGTTCACATTCATCAAGCATGGCGTCTAGTCAAGGATACTCAGCCTCACAAAAAGATGAGACAACAGAAAATCTCCTCTATATATGTCAAATGATTAGGTCCCATTTTCCCTTAAGTATCTGCCAAAAGGAAACACAACGTATCAAGAAATATATATATATATACATATGTATATAATATATATATATATATTTACATATATATATATATGTATATATATACTGTTATCTAATTATATTCTATATATACATTCCAAGCACATCCCAACGATTGCTGTAGAGTGCTTTCTAGAACCATGGAGCTTCAGGCGGTTCAGGCCGCCAACGCGGAGTACTTTCGGACTCGTCAGGCGGCGTCTGGATGTTGGAAAAGCAATAGAATTCACTAGGGCCCCTTTAATTGATGAGTTAAATGGGTGGTATAAACAAACCATCAAATTTTGAGTGGTTGATGAAAATGCTTTAACATGTTTTTTTTTTAAACTAAGATTGTGATTTAAATTGTGGTTGTGGGGTGGAGTACAGTACACCTCGAGGGGCACCTGCTGGGTGGTATTTATCCCATGCAATTCCATCTGCATCTCCACACTATCAAGCAACTGAATGATCATTTCTGGTACCCTCCACTATTCATTGAGGTCCAATCCCTTTTGTTCATGGTAGAATCACATGAAGTATCCATTGGGTTTCTTCGAACTTTTTACCGTTGACGCATCCGGAAGCCCAGGCGGCTTTGGAGGTCGGAGCTGCCTGGGTTCTGGGCCAGTTCTGTTGGTACCCAAGCTTGGGCATGGAAGAAAAGAATCATCATCCATCACCTTTGGGGCATTAATACATATTAATTATTATCATATATATATATATATACCTGTATCCTCGAAAAAGCACAAATAAATGCTCATTTGAGAGATTTCTGCTTTCTGAGCCCTTTTTCGCCACATGAGCGTAATTGCACCACTTTTGGCATTTTTGCGCTTTGTTCATTTTGAAGCCAAAATTATGAGCGTATTTTCCCGGGAAATAAGCGTAAATACACGGGAAAAAAGCGTAAATACCCGTCCGTCAAGAAACAAATGCGCGTTTTCTAGGTCAAGTGAGCATAAAAAGTCAGAAAGAGCGTAAATCCAAGCGAAAACTGCTATGAGCAGAAAAAAGTGCTAAGTGAAGATCCAGGTATATATACATTAATATGTATACACATGTACGTTTTGAAAGTCCACTTAAAAAGTCCACAAAAGCAAAAGTCACGCATGTACTGGTTCCAATTTTGGCTGCTTCAACGCAAGAGACATAGAGCCAATATGTTCTTGGCCATCGATCCAGACATTAATTACCTGTTTCATCGTGATTCTATCATTTTTCAGGATATGTCCATTTCTTTGGGGAAAAAAATGGTTGGTTTTCCATGTACCCCTTATCTTCATGTGTAGTGTTCATTGTATCATTGTATCTTTCATTCATTTCATACTGTGGATGGTTGCGAAATCCTGCACCAGCACCTTGGATGGTTGAAACCCTATACATAATGAGATAGACCATCTATCAACTGGTGATTCGGATTTCGCAACCATCCACAGTATGTTGGTTTTCCATGCCTTTTTGCACCAGTGTTGCGAGGCGAAGCGCCGGGCTGAAGCGGAAACCGTGGTCGGGCCTTCCCGGCTTTCCGGGCACCGGGCGCGGGGGGATGGGCCCATAGTCGTTCGGAACTTCGGTGGGCGTTCCACCGGAGAAAACGATGGGGATTGATACCCTCTGGTTATGTCAAAATAGCTATTGAAAATGGCCATAGAAATAGTGGATTTGCCCATTAAAAATGGTGATTTTCCATAGTTATGTAAACGTTTACCAGAGGGTAACTGGTTGGTGGTTTGGAAATGTTTGGAACATGTTTTACTTTTCCACATATTGGGAATGGAAAATCATCCCAACTGACGAAGTCACTCCATCATTTTTCAGCGGGGGTGGTTGGAACCACCAACCAGTTGGTTTTTATCTTAGATATGATAAATATATATATATATATATCCCATTAACTATAGATATATCACCTATAAACCATAGTGAAATTGAAGTTATGTGAACCCCAACTTAGCTATCGTAAACGGGGGCACCACCTTATATATATATATATATAAATGATGGGGGTCCGATCATCCCCTTGGAACATGGTGAGGCTATTGACAAGTCTGAGCTATTGAAAAAACTCGTGGATTTTTCGTTGGTGAAGGACTGTAGGACGCTTAAAGTTGTTGGGGAATATGATATATGATGACCCAGAAAGGAATGGGAAACCGATTTCAAGCAACTAGTATAATGATCTGATGTGATTCGATTCTGCATTTTCAAAAAGTTTGTTTTGAGATTACGGAATGGGTTTCTATATGGAACTCTGTGGCTTTTGTTGCTGTTTATGATGATAATGATGATGTACTAATCCAAAGTTAATGAGAGACACAGAGAGCAGCTGCTTTTAGGGCTTCATATCCTCCAGGGATGGGCCAGTGGGCCCTGCAAAGCTGCAGATACCATGGGTTTGCTACCCGTATGTTGTGGATGACATTGGATGACGTTGGCTCCGCAACTTGTTTTCTCCTGTTCTTCAAACCAACAAACATGCCAAAACATGCTGGAATATGTTCTGGTTGGTGGTTTCAAACATGTTTTATTTTCCATAATATATGGGATAATCCTTCCCATTGACTGATATTTTTCAAGATGGTTGAAACCACCAACCAGGTTGATTCCAAGCAAAGTTCTGGATATTGAAGGAGAATCAAAATTTTCACCTCGTGAGTTCAGTGATTGCCTTCGCTTTTTCCCACATGATACCCAGAAATGCTTCAGAAACATGATAGAGGGAGCAGGGAGTGATGATAAAGATTGACCCATTTCCTGTTTTCTCATATCTAGTAAATGTAGGGCGACCCCCAAATCATTCCTGTGATTTTCGAAAAAAGATCCTTGAAATAAACCATCCATCCGGCACTTGGGCTATCCATATATGGAAACCCAACATGTACAGGCCAAAGGCGCTGTGCCCGAGCGGCCAGAGCTGCCCGAGCGGCCGGAGCGGCCGGAGCGGCCGCGGCAGCGCGGCCCAAAACGGGTGGAGGCCGAGAAATTGAGGATTGTGTTCCAAGCAGAACTGGGAACTTGGAACTTTAATGTTAAACTTGATAGTAACATATGGAGGATGTTTTGATAGAAGAGAATACATCAACAAATCCGAGAATGTATGGAGGATTTCGATGTATTCCCTTGGAAATTCGGGGATGAGATCATAAGTTTCTAGTTTTTTTGTTTTTAATGGGTTGATTGATGATTATTTACGCCAATAATGCATGTTTGTCGATTTTGATAGTACACCAAGATACAATAATAAAATGTTGACTGATGACTCATGTATACCAATCAGTCAATATAACATATATTAGTCAATTTTGATACTGATGATTACTTATTATTGGTAGTACACCAATATGTTTAATGATGATTATATTGTTGCATCATTTAATTTATATGATATTAAGATGTTTGTGTTATCACCAATATATCATGATTACCACATGAGTACACCAATTGATCTCGTAATAATGACATATTAATGTGTAACATGTTATTAAACAACTATGATGTCATATACCACTATATTCGTTAACAATTATTCACTATGAACCATTTATTAACAAATTATTTACTATTATTAACCGCCAAGAGGGAACGGTTATACGATCTCCTGCTGCCACATCAGATCGAAAAGGTCCGTGCCTCGTAAGGTGAGCCTCCCCAAGTTGTAGTGTTGTTTTTTAAATTTAAACCCCATTACCTGTATATTTATATATACAATATTAATATGATATATATATATATATGTGTGTGTAATATATATATATATAATATATATAGATGTAATATAATATCTATGTATATATATATCTATATATTATAGATATATGTAATTATATCTTGGAGTCATGTTCACCAACTTTTCTGGTGCAGGAGTCACCTCAGCTCACTGGCAAAGAACGTGAGGCCGAGGTCGCGTGTGGATTTTTTAAACGGCAACGACATGACAGATGATGGTGTTGTTAATGGTGATGTTACCCTCTGGTTATGTAAAAGGGGGAAACTGGGGAGTGAGGGTTCAAGGTTCAAGTGGGAGGCTGTTATGTTTTTGTTCAATGTTGTAAATCTAAATGTTTGACTGTTTCTTTTTGATAATTTTGCTAAATGTTTCGTTGAGGTTGTTGTGATAATGTTTGGTTTGGATGAGGGTAGGTTTTGTTGAGGGTGTTTTGCCTGTTATGTTTTTATGTTGATGTTCAATGTTTCTTCCTTTCCGTTGATGTTTTTTCAGGTGGGGGTTCTGGGGCTATTTTTTCTTAAGTGTTCATCGTTTCCTGTTTCATTATTTTTGTTTTTCGTTTGTTCATTGCTCGGTTGTTATGTTTTTGTTTAGGTTTGTGTGTTATTGTTGTGGTTGTTATGTTTTTATCTTCATGTTCAATGTTTTTTCGTTGGTTTCAATGATTTTCTTGAAATTGTTAGGGGTGGTTTAGTGTTTTAATTTTCACTCCAATCGTTTGGTTTGAGTGAGGTGATGATTTCTTGTTGTTTTTGGAGCTCTGGATGGATGTAGCTAGTGCACTTGCGATTTGATGAGGCTTTGTTCATCATGAAAGCAAACAGGCTCAAGCATGGTAAAGCACCTATTCCCAAGCGGACACTGCAATGCCATTGTCCGAGCCGATGAAAGCGGCCATCGTGCTGGCTATCGTGCTGGCTATCGTGATGGTTATCGTGGCACTCTTTATCGCACTCGTCCTCGCAAATGCCATCGGAGCCCTCACCAGTGCCGTGACGGCAAAACCAGTCGCGGGGTACGCTGGCGTCGGAGGCTTCGCAGGAGGTCTCTTTGAGGACAGACTTGACTTGGATTGAAATTGCGTGACTCGTTTGTGTCCCCGTCATGGTGTAGGATAAATCATGTTTGAACCCAGTCATGCCGCCTTGCAGGACATCCTGCGTGTCTTCTTGCCCGCAGCAAACATGTTGAAGAACCACCTGCCACTGCTGGCGGGTGCAACTGCCTTTGCACTATGCCTAGCTTCATGAGGCCGGAGAGTTGCAAAACGTAGTTTCTCAACCCAAAGCAGTCCCCACCTTCTGGTTGTCATCCGCCAACTGTTTGTGACAGGTTGCAATACGTGAGGGCCAAGGAAGTGCCGTTTCACCGCTGTAGCTTCAACGCGCAGTACAGACAGCGGATGCCAGAGACAGACATGCTGATGGGGAAAAATGCTCGCAAGCAAAAGTGTGAAAGGCATTTGGAGAGGACTTAAAGCCACCTTTGAACCCTTGAGCAAAATTATCAAAAAGAAACAGTCAAACATTTAGATTTACAACATTGAACAAAAACATAGCAGCCTCCCACCTGAACCTTGAACCCTCACTCCCCAGTTTCCCCCTTTTACCATTTTTTCCCATTTATAGATGATTTACCTATCAAAAATGGTCATTTTCCATTGCTATGTTAAATAACCAGATGGTAATGGTGATGTTAATGGGAATTAGCAATCAACAATGATGATAATGGAGATATGATATCATTATTCTGGATGAATTATAAGATAATAATAAGCGATCTCGCTGCGATGTCACTGGCATGATTGTTAATAAGGGGAACCATCCCCATAAAAAAAAAAAAATCTTATTTCCTGTTCGTGAATTAGTATAATTTATCCAGATCAACGGAGTGGTTTTTATGATGTTTATCTGGTTGGTGGTTTCAAACATGTTTTATTTTCCATTTCATATATGGGATGTCATCCTCCCCATTGATTCATTGATGAACTCCATCATTTTTCAAGATGGTTATTGCACCACCAACCAGTTATGTAAACCTTTACCAGAGGGTAAATCCCATACAAATCCCATTAAAACCCATTAAATTCCATTAAATCATTAAGGATTTGCACCATATCATATCACATCATATCATATATCATATTTTATATATCACATATTATATATCATATCATGTATCATACATCATACATCATATATCATATATCATATATCATATATCACATCATATCATATCATATCATATCTATAGTTAGATGATGCTAGATAAATATAAACCAACCTATAGCTGAGGGCCCCCACATTGTTAAATGACGAGTATTGTAAGTGGGCAACGGTCAGAGTATAACCTAAAGTAATATATGGAATATCCCTGGGCCCAGTATAGAGGATGTTCGGTTTTCATTTTCCATCCCTCGGGGGTAACGGGCCAGTAGGAAAGCAGGCGAGCGCCCAGACTGCCGAAGGCATTGAGTCAGTCAAGCGGTCGGTTTTTGTACAATGCACAGCTTATATTTCACCACAGTTGTCGGGGTTATATCCCATCTAATATGGAAGGTAAGATCCCGCAGTTATATCCATCAATAGCCATGATGAACCATTAATAACCATTGATTCACCATTACTTACCATTACTTACCATTATTAACCATGATTAGCCCATGATAACGCCCTTTCTCCCCAGCCCGATCCATGCCTTGCTCGACCCACCGTGATGTAGTACGTAGGTGCGACGCCGTGCACGGGCGGAACAAGATGAGCGGGACACCTTGGATGTGGTTCTTCACAGAGGGGTACTCCAATAGCATCAATAGCTGGATGGTCCATGATGGCTGCTATTTATTTATATATGATATAAACTATCCATATATATATATAACTATATAAATCATATACATATCTAGCTGTATGGAAGAATCAACTATAAATGGATGATGTTTAATGGCAAATCCTATAGCTGGGATGGTTTCTTTCATGGAAAACCCTAGAGTAAAATTGTTTACTAGGTCAGGGGCTAATGACTTGGATGTCCCGAATTCCAATTGGTCATCGTTTTCCAATGTTTTCCTTTGAAACATTGCCATTTGGTCGGTTTCCTAAAATGGGGTTCCCCAATGGATGGTTTGACCCCACGGGCGCCGTGCAGATCGTGCAGGACGCAGCTCATTGGGATGCGTTGAATAAAGCGATGCGCGAGAACTTTGAGGAACCGAAGATGGTTGGTGAGTTTGGGTGCTGATTTCAGCATCAAAACACGGGGATTTTTTCATGGATTTTTGATGAGAAAAAACCGGCACCAATGGTGGTTACCAATGGGGATATGATATGATATAATGGTGTATATTATCGAAATATATCGAGATATGATATTCATTTATTTATAATTTTGTTTGATCTTGTTTCGTGTTTTACTTATTTATTACATACGTATGATGGGACACACACACAATGGGATGCAACTAAAAAATGCATTGGAAGTTCACCAATTCTTGTTGCACGGATCAACGCCCATGTTTTTCTGTCCATAACTGGTTGGTGGTTTGGAACATTTTTTACTTTTCCATATATTGGCAAGAATAATCCCAACTGACTATATTTTTCAGAGGGGTTGAAACCACTAACCAGATAAACATTGAGGGAATGAACATCCAGCTATAACCAGTCGAATTTTGATGTGACAACCAGGCGTACATGGTTTTGACCCATCCCAAAAAGGTTTATTTAGTATGACAATAACACTTGGTAAAGTGGATATATGATAGATATTATTGAAACTTGGACACTTGGAGAATGGTTTGTAGCTTGCTAACTCGGTATAATCAATTCTAGTAATGTATAACATGGTTTAAACATGTTTAAACCATTTGGAACTGTTTTTTTTTTTAATGATGGTTCATTGAATTTCTGATCTTTGATGCACCTGGTGACTGATATGTTCACCTGGAGTGACCTGGAGTGACCTGAAGCGGCTTCCGGCGTCGGGATCCAAGATATGTTTGGCCTGTGACTGGATTTTTTTGATGACCACGGTTTCAACAAGGTGGTGCCCCCCCAGTTATAAGTTGGTTTATAAACCCCATTAACTATAGATATATCTACCATAAGCCACAGTAGCCAACTACGGGGCACCACCTTGAAGAGTTTCCACCCAGGCAATCTATTTAGCCTCTGATAAATTAACATCGCTATGGACAGATCCACCATTTTGGAATAGGTAAATCAACTATTTCTATGGGCCATTTTCAATAGTTATGTTAAATTATCAGAGGGTAACATTACCACGGATTTTATCACCAATTTCATCCACGGCAAAGCACGCAGTGCAAATATTGCGAAATCTGCATGTTTTTAGTCTTTATATCAACCATGGATTGAATGGGAAAAAATCTTACTAAAACTAAACCTGGACCATTTTTTGTGATTTGTCCATAGCTAGGTTGAATTGAAAAAGAGGCTACTCTCAGTCATAGCTTGCCAAACTGCGCAAAAAAACTCCAGCTACGTTTGTACCTCCGGAGCATCTCACCTGTTGATGGTTTGTAGCAGATAGGATCCCAAAGTGATTACAATACCTTGCCCAAATGAGGTGGCATGTCGTGGCCAACTCCCAGACCCGTTTTAAGTGGGGAAACTTTGCCGGAAAGCCTGGTTCTTGGGGCAAGAATCATCGTTTCCTGTGGATTCCACACCTAGAGTTGACCTTACCATTAAAAAGTACGCCAACCAAAAAAACAATTGGGTTTACCCTCTGGTAAACTGACATGGCTATTGAAAATGGCATTTTATAGTGAGTTTTCCCATTAAAAATTGTGATTTTCCATAGTTATGTTAGTTTACCAGAGGGTACCATGTTGTGCCCATCAATGTTCAAATGTTCCCATGGTTATCAGTTGATGGCAGGATTTTTCCCGCTGGACAGTCATTTTTTTTCATCACCGCTGCTGCAGGAGCGGCGGAAACTGGAGCTGCGCTTGAAAGCCAGCGATGAGGACAGCTCAAGACATGGACTGTGGCCCATTTTTGAAGTCTTGATTGGTTTTGGTTTCACTCCCTGAGTTTTTTGAAAGGGAACTTCCCTCTCTTCCATGGTCATACGGCTTCCATGGAGTTACTTCTAGTTACTTTACGGCTTCATAGGTGGCTAGAAATGGCAGAGCCATCCTGAGATCTCCACAAATATCCAGCAAAATGTCCCACTTGACTCTTAAAATACTGCTTGGTGGTTTCAAACCATGGAATTTTATGTTCCATTTCATAAAAAAGGGATGTCATCCGAAACCCATGGACTTTCACTCCACCATTTTTCAAGATGGGCACATTGCACCACCAACCAGAATAAATGGAAAGATCCACCATTTTTTTTAATGGCTAAATCATGTAAATCCACTATTTCGACTGGGCCATTTTCCAGTTCGCGAACTGTACCCTCTGGTGAACTAACATAACTATGGAAAATCACCATTTTTAATGGGAAAACTCACTATAAAAGGCCATTTTCAATAGCTATTTTGACATAACCAGAGGGTAAACGTTTTACCAGGCCGGGTCAAATATCCCGCCAGCATCTCCTGGGCTCTCCTGGGCTCTGGAGCCACCAGGCCGCGGCGGTCGATGGCGCTGCAAGTCCTAGAGGTGAGCGGCGGTTATTTTTGGTGGATCCTATCTTTTTTTGAATCGGTTCTCATGGTGGCGTTTCAAAAGTCAGGAAGCCTTAGGGGATAAGATCCCAAGAAATTTAGATGGTGCCACATCTTTTCCGCAAACACCACATGAGGCGTGACGGCGACTTGCAAAGACAAGTTGGCGGAAGAGGTGAGTAGTAGGGGGCAGGTGATGGTTGATGATAGTATATACCTAAGTATATATATATACGATAACAATGTGGGATTGGTCATGTGTATCACCCGTGGTGTGTCATGGAGATGTGGTGCAAACGTGGTGATATTTCACCAGCAATATGAATGTTTTGGCGTGGCTCACCCAGACATCAATATGATGACTTGCAACATAGGAGCTGCAAGCACCTAGGATCCGTGCCCACTCTGAGAAACAGAGATGGCAAGATCCATGACCCACATTGATTAAATTGGGTATGGCTCAAAATTAATCCCATCCCAACAACATTCAATACACCCCTAGAAACCCTGATTCAGATTTGATCTCTTCATTTCCAAGTGTTTTTTTGCTTCACTGATGGAGTTGTTACCCCCGAAATTGGATGGTTGAAGACTAGAAATGACGAAATGTGTGGTCCTTTTTGGTAGTTTTTGTTCATCGATGTTCCTATTCATTATTTTTAAATATATTCAAATGGTTTGTGGTTTTATCCCATAGGATCCATGTATGGTATATTTACCTACATTTGGGTGATTTTTAGGGCAAATGTTGGTAAATATTCCATACATGGATCCTATGGGTATGTTTTAGATTCATTTTTTTTCAACCTGATATGGACAGATGATCCCAACTGAGTCCATGACTGCCAGGCGGAATACTTGCAGAGACTGGCCGAGGCCCGACAAGAGCAGGCTCAGGAGCTGACAAATCGGGCCTTCAAAAGTCGCGTTGGCGAACGTTTGGCGTGGGGCGTGGTGAACGTTGGAAAATCATGGAAATATCTGGGGTTAAACCCAGCAAACAAAAACTAGAGCTGGTTGGTGCCTTGGTATTATATGTT
This sequence comes from Cladocopium goreaui, assembly GCA_947184155.2. Classification (NCBI taxonomy): domain Eukaryota; class Dinophyceae; order Suessiales; family Symbiodiniaceae; genus Cladocopium; species Cladocopium goreaui. The sequence goes on from CAMXCT020001819.1 coordinate 64,662, forward strand.
GATATATTATATGATATTTAGATGTTCTTTTCCGATTTGGGATGATCATCCCTATCGACTTTCCAATAAAAAAACATGGAGAAATCATCGGTTGTCGCCTTCAGGGGATGGATCAGGTTCTGCATGGAAATCCTATATTTGGGCTATGGACATCCATTTGCCAGCGATTTTTGCCGGGCTTTACAACGGTACCTAGGTACCGAGTTTTTACCCATAGCCATGAAAAACATTTTGCTGGACACTCATGGTTTATGACACAAATTTTGTTTGTTGGTTCTAGAAGTTATAGCTTGTTATAACCCCCTCACATCGTCATGAAACCACCATTCTTCATCAATTCTTGATGGATGTTGATGCTGAAATCGTGTTCACTCCCTCTGTTTGATGGGCAAACATGGGCAAACCACTATGTTTCAGCATGTTGAAGGCTTTAACATTTTTAACTAAGCATCATTTTTCTTTAACCATCATTGTTCACCATGTTTCATGCTTAAACCATGTGAAACCACAATTTTTCACGACGAACTCCCCCTAGGAGCGTCGACGGCTCGCAGAGAAGGTCGCTGCGCGGGCCGCCGCGGACGATGAGGACGGGGAGCGGTTTGGGAAGGGGGATGGGAAGGGCAAGATCAAGAGCACGACTGATCCCAAATCTGGAATTTTAGGTGATTTTAGGATGAATTTAAGATGATTTAAGATGATTTTAGGATGGGAAAGTATAGGAAACCCTAGTATAATCCAGTATAATTGGAAGTTTTAATGGGAACATCGGAAAATCATGGGAAAATCACTGGTGAACTGATTGATTTTAGCATGAAAACTGGTGAAACATCAGAGTTTCTTTGATCCAATGTGAGGATTTCGCCAATGATTAATGGATTACTGGGTTTGTTTGAACATTTTTCCCCAAAAAAAATCCTCCATCTGGACATTCTGGGACATGATAGGACCATGTTAAATGTTTCGCATGGTCAAATAAGTTGGTTCATTGGATGGTACTCCAATGTTCATAGGGATTAAAACACAACATCCCAATGAATCGGAGAAGCCCATGACCAGTGGCCCCCAGTTGGGGACCCGGACACGGACACGGACGCAACACGCTCAACGCGACGGACGGTTGCAGGTTTCTGCGAGCGGTGAAGAGGCGCTGGAAAACGATCCCCTTGGATGTCGGGACGACCTTTGAAGCACATTGAAGCTACCCTCTGGTTATGACTAACAGTTCGCCATGGTTAAGCCATGGCCCACAGAAAGTTCGATGGTTTACCGAACTTAAAAATCAATAACACATGGTGATTGTCCATGGGTATGTTAAATAACCAGATGTTATCAGAAATATGTTTGGCCTATTTTTGAGGCCTAAATTTCAGGGACTATCCCCAGAAAATATGGCCTGAAATATGGTACAGTAGCTCCATTTATGATGAAATTATGGAATATGGCTGGAATCAAAGGTATATAGGTGAACTATGGATGAACTATGGATTGAATATAAAAAAATATGGATGAACTATGGATTGAACCTTTAAAAGCCGCGAATTTGGCTGGTGGTTTTAAGTGCGTGAAGACAGCCCTGGTGAATCCACCTGGGGAGTGGCAGGTTGACAGTGACAAGGAACATGTCCTGCCTCGAAAGAGGCCGGAAAGGGTGGGGCGAAAATGAAAATCAGCGAATCATCATGAAATTTGTTTGTTGGTTTCACAATGAGAACAAACGGCTGAATTACTAATTACCTCTCTTTAACAAGAATGCTGCTCCCAAAATGGATCTTCCATGGGTTTTTTTGGCCCACAAGGTGAAGCTTACTTGGTGATTTCGTTTGGGGTCAGGGGGATATACCTGATTGGGATATACAGAATCTCATTGTAACTAGTAGAGATTATGTAGTATTCATGGGGTGAAACCAAACCAACTTCAATGTTCATGTTTGTTCCTGAAGACGCCTTGCAGGTTAGTCACGATGCCTTGAAATATGCTGCAGTGTATGGCATGAAAATCGGGTATTATGTTTTGGTTTGTCATGGTTTGACTTGGTGTCTTGGCCACCAGGAAAAAAAACAGCGGTTATGTTATGGCTCAAGATCAAAGACCTTTCTTCAGATATTTCTAGATCTATACCCTTTGGTAATCAAACGTGGCAATGACCAATCCCCTATAGGTGGAGGTGTTTGTATCGGAAAATTATCTATTAATCGGGGATTTTCGATTGCAATGTTTATTCATTCACCCTAATTTGTCCAAGATTTTCTCCTGACGATCCTGGATTCTGATCCTGAAAATGGCGATGGCGGTGAGTTTAGTGCCACAACAGTGGCACTGTGGCAAATTTGGTTTTGCCATCCTTTGAGAGATTAATATCACTATAGAACGATAATGTCAACCCCGGATTTTGCTAAACCATGGTTTATGACAATTAGGGGGGTATATTCCCCCAATAGTCACAATATGGTACATAAATGGTTCCCTCCCAATTAAACAGCCGTTTGGGGTTTATTAATCCGGGGTTGACATTAACTGGTTGGTGGTGACTGGAACCATGGATTTTTATGACTTTCCAGAAACAATTGGGAAGAATAATCCCATTTTCCATTCAGTTGAGAAGTGAATAATCATCCCAACTGACAAAGTCCATGATTTTTCAGAGAGGTAGGTATACCACCAACCAGTATATAACTTATAGCCGTTAAACATATATAATTTATAATGATTAAAGTCCCAACGCTGTCCATGGCTCACTTTCAGGCCCTTGCCAGACGTTCCATTCGCTAGAGGCACTGGTTGGCGGTGGAAATAGATCTGGGAAGTGCTGGTATAGGTTTCTCTCAACATAAGCTATCCCAAGCTTGAAGGCTAATGATAGCTCTCCTCACAGTGCTTGTAGATGCATACATATGCATACAGTACCATTTCTGGATGTCCCCCCCATTTTGTCAAAAACTCATGTATAGATAACGTACACATCATGAGTATGACTGCGTGACCGATCAGAAGTGGCCATTTTGCCAACCACAAGCGAAAGAGGACAGTTTCCATGTTTGATTGGAGGGTATTTTGCGGCTTTTTTTTTAAATACATGTTCATACTATTTGGATCCAGAAAAGATCCTGGTGCCAGATTGGTTGAGAATGGAAAGAATCGAATTGCTGGTTGGTGGTTTCGAACATGTTTTATTTTTCCATTCAGTTGGGAATTTCATCATCCCAACTGACGAACTCATATTTTTCAGAGGGGTAGGTCAACCACCAACCAGAATTGGCTTGTCGTTTTGGGGCATACTGGATTTGATCCGGGCACATCCCAACCTCCAAAAACCATCATGGTGACACCAATTACCCTCTGGTAAACTAACATAACTATGGAAAATCACCATTTCTAATGGGTAAATCAACTATTTCTATGGCATTTTCAATAACTATGTTAGTTTACCAGAGGGTATTGACAAATACGTTGCTGCTACCTGGGTCATTCTGCAGGCAATTTTTCGCAAGTATCTAACACAAACAAAAGAACATCGGGCCTAGTGGAGTTCATGATAATCCCATCATGGAAATCTCTACAGTAGTACCCTCCAATTGTCGAACATGGCACTGGACATGTACTTTGTCCAAAGAAAATTTACAGTTTGAAGTGCGTCTCAAATGATTTGGATCTCCAATGGATTTCCTTTCTTAAATGATCTTAAATGTTTGAATAGCATTGCGTTTTTTTTTCCAATGGTTTTCTCCATCTTTTGTTCCAATGATCTCCGTGGTTGTACCAGTCACCAGCGTCCATCTCAGGCGACGCTGGTCAGGCTCCAATGCTCTTGGAGATTCCTTTCACAGACAAGGCACTGCCGCGAATGGGGAGGTTATTTATTTTTTTTAATATGGGTATGGATCAATACCTATAGATACCATTTTTAGTGGGATGAACATCCATAAATCCCAGCTATTTTGATGTGAACTACAGGGGTACAAGGTTTTGACACACTGCCATTTTTTCTTCGAATCAAAACGTTGAAGTTAGATTGTTAGATATTGATCTGGGTAAATTTAATCACGACCTCACTGTTCTCCCTCACTGGAATCATGGTTAGTAAGGGAAATCATTCCCAAATGGCCTTAATTCAGGTTGGTGAATTATTATAATTTACCCAGATTGATATACATGTCATGTGGGTGGCAACAACACTTTCAATAAACATGGTAATCTTGCACTCTTCACATACTTGTAGATGTCCATTCATGTCATAATTCACCATATAATCCACCAGTCTGACCAGTGCGCCTTTTGAAATACCCTGGTTTCACTCGATCCGGAATGGATGGCTCAGGTCCTCAGCTTCAAAAAGATTATATCCTGCCAACTTCTCCGGAATGACCCCCACACTAAAAAAACATTACCAATTTAAGCTGCCATATACTGTATATATATATATATATATATGACGTAGTATAATCTATCCACATATCATCTTTAGTTGTATCATGTGTATCCCATATACATTTCGTTGTATCATGTTATATCCTCATGTCAGTTATCCATATACCATGAATAAATATATATATATATATATATCATATATATATTTATCATATATATATAATTATATATCATATATATATATGATATATATATATCATATATATATATATCATATATATATCATATATATATAGTCTTTATATATATATATAATTATATATCACATATATATATATATATCATATATATATATATATATATCATATATATATATATAATTATATATCCTATATATATATAATTATATATCATATATATATCATATATATATATATTTATCATATATATATATATAATTATATATCATATATATATATATCATATACCAGCTAAGCCTAATACATATAAATTATTACGAATTCCAAAAAAGGTAATATTTTTTGGGAGTTGTAGAAATTCTTGCGATTTGACAAATCGTTGCGAGAATTAGGTTTGGATACTTAAGAATGCATATTTTAGTTTATTTTGATGATTGTGAATTATGTGATGTAGGGCTTAAAGTATATATGTTTTATCTGTAGCTGTTTTGCTTGATGGGGGTGCCGCGGTTTGGATGGGCTGCAGCAGCAGGCTGCACTAGTGCATCTGGCATGTTTATATCGGGGGGGTTCAGCTGATGTGTGTTTTCTGATAATGTGCATGTCAAGTAAGTGTGTTGAAAGCCTTGCTCATGGTTATATGGCTCAAGAAAAGATGGCAGAGATGGCCGACTTAGTGGTGGACGCTCCCGGACAAATGGTGGTGGCGTCCGGAGTTTACGCCGCCTTGGGCGGCCTATATGAGGCTTGGGACGCGCAGAAGGACCTGAGAGAACAGTTTAGATTGGTGAAGCGGCTCTTGGTGGAGAAGCCTGCAGAGGGTAACTCTATCGAGACAACCGCTGCAGCAATCTCTCGCACGGCCGTGAACTTGCGCTTCAACAGCGCTGCAGTGGAGCCACTGTGCTGGAAGATGAACAATGCTCCTGAATCTGTGCCATGCATCGATGCATTGCACAAAGAGGTGCAGAAATTCCACAATGCACATGGTGTGCACTCAGACTTCAAGACCATCCAGGATGAAGCATGGAGTCTCAGGTATATGTTTGGCTTGGTCAAGCAATTGACGTACAAGCAAGGACCACCCAGAGACGCTTAATGTGCAGGTTCAGCATTTGTTTTATTTTTTGGGGTGGGAGATGCTATCTTTTTTTGCCTTCGACCTTTGAATTTGCAGCCTTTAAATGCATCTGATAAGGATTCCGTTTTCCTCTCGATGCTGAAGGCTTTTGGGGTGAACCTAGCGGAATGGAGGCCTGTAGCGAAACCACCTGCGGCTGCTAAGGACTGCCTTGGGCCACTGGGAGGTTACTTGTGGACCTTAAGATTCAAACTTAGATTAGTTTGATTGATAGTTTAGATATAGTCTCATAGTCTTACAATAGTTCGAAATTTAGATTGGTTTGCTTAAACTTGCATTAATAATAATTCCAAACCGTAAATCATGCAAAATTAGGAAAGGGTTTGAATGAGGCCCATTTAATTGTAGAATTTAGGTTAAATCTCACTTGAGAATTGCCCAGAATTTAGGATAAATCTCACTTGAGAATTTAGGATAAATCTCACTTGAGAATTTAGGATAAATCTCACTTGAGAATTTAGGATAAATCTCACTTAATTTAATAAGAGCAATGCCAATATAGTTTTTAATCTGACCTAATTTGAAGTCTTAATTAAATTTGAACTAAGCCCATTTAATTTAAACAATAATAATTAAAATAATATTTGAGCTAATCAAATTCAGCTTATAATCGCTAATCTAATCCCAATTTGAATTTTAACTAATCCCATTTAATTTAAATAAAATAGTTACATTTGAGATAATCCAATTTAGTTTATAATCTTAATCGAATCCAAATTTAAGTTCTAACTAATCCAGTTTAATTTGAATCAAAATAATTGAATTTAAGATAATCCAATTTAATTTGCAATCTTAATTGGATCTAAATTAATCACCCGCTGCGGCAGCGCCAAGACGAGCACGAAGAGGCTCAGAGGCTCCGCGATGTAGATCTTGGTCCTGACACAAGTTGCTGGTTGGGTGGGGTTTAAGGTTTAAAGGACCAATTTAGTTTAAATAATAGTAATTAAATTGGAGCTAGTCCAAATTAATCTATAATCTTAATCTAATCCCAAATTAATTTGAACTAATCTTATAATCATATTGTAGGTTTTGAATTAATCCCAGTCAATTTATAAGCTTGATAAAATTTGAACTAGTGAGCTTAATAAAATTTGAACTAGTCCCGATAAATTAATTGATCTTAATTAAATTAAACTAATTCTATTTAGTTTAAAATCTTAATTCAACTTGAACTAATCCCATTAAAATCTATAATCTTAATTAATTTTGAACTAATCCCATTTAATATTAATTTATACTTGTAATATTGTTAAATTTGAACTCATCCCATTTAATCGATAATCCTGTAAAATTGAAACTAATCCCAATTAATTTATAACCTGAATAAAAATTTGAACTAATCCCATTAACAATTGTAATTAAATTTGAACTAATCCCATTTAATTTTTTCTTAATTAAATTAAGAACTAAACCCATTGAAATCGTTAGTCTCACTTAAATTAGAACTAATGCTATTTAATCTAGAAATCATAATCTTAAAATATTTGAACTTAGACTATTTTAACTTTAACTGCAATTTAAACAACTATAGTTCCCTGATCCCATTAATGCCCTGAAAATTGATTCCCTCAGGCATCAGGAGCTTCGTCATCTTCACGATCGCTGCCATCATCGACCACTTCGTCACCAGCTGCTTCGCCAGTACCCAAAGCGGCGGACCCACCTGCAGGCACAATGGTTGTGGCCAAATGTCGGTCTGTGAGAAGTTCTGGTGTGAAGGGGCAACCTCCAGTGCCTAAATTGTCAGGGGGTTCTACTTTGGATGGACAATCTACGGTGCCTGCCACGAAAAGTGCTATGCCTCCGGTACCTCCCCCAACACCAACAAGTGTTCCTGCCACTGAACCTGTACATGCACATGGAGTGGTACCTACCTTGCCAAGACCTGCTGTGAAAGCTGCCGCCTCGATGATGGCTGCCCCAGCTGCTCCAGCAAAGGCTGGCCCAGTCATCCCAAGAGCCTCGCTGCTGGAACTGGCTGTGCGGAAGCAACACTTGGAAGAAATGCACCATGGCAGAAATTTAACAATAAAAATTTCACATGAATTATATTGATTTGTTTCTTAATTTGATTTAATCCCCACAATGTTACCATATGATTTCACTAGATTAGTAACCCTGCTTAGGCTGAAAGTGAAGAGAGATGCTGAAGCAGAAAGGGCACAACAGATTGCACAAGCTGCTGCTGAAAGACTTCAAGAACGCACAGGTTACTGCACTAGCATTAGTGGGTTTTTGTCTCCAAGAATTAGTGTGGGCTCTAATGCTTAAAAAAGAAGCAAATTAACTTAAAGGCCGTTTTTCTGTTGCAGGTTCTGCCACCGACTTGATGCAGACTCTGGACTTACCTGATGAGAGCATGGACTTGTGGGTGAAAGCTGCCCCTTCAAGCACTTCAGGTTCTTCGGCGACTACTGTGAAAGGTTTTGTTGCTTTGCCTCCTCCAAGTGCAGTCGCAGTGGCAGGGGCAAGTTTGATGGATGACAAGAAGGCACCGTCAGCTAATCCCCATCCTCAAAACGCAGTGGCACGGGCAGGAGCAAGTCTGATGGATGAGAAGAAGGCACCCTCGGTCAATCTGTCTCCTCCTAGTGCAGTGGCAGCGGCTGAGGCATCTTTGACAGATGAGAAGCTGGAAGAAGACAATGCTGAGGCACTTAGAAGGGCACAGCTGTCCATGCGTACGGAGCAGAAGGAGAAGGCAGAGAAGGCAAAGGAAGAAAAGAAAAAAAGCAAGGAGGACAAGGGTCAGAAGACAAAGACTGGTTCCAGACCAAAGGCAAAGGCAAAACCCAAGGGCCGACCTCGCAAAGGACCTGTCGAGGAAGAGGAGGCGCCTGCAAAAAAACGTAGAAAGAGGAAGTCAAAGAGGAATCTTGAGGCACCGCAGGATGAGGAACATCAAGATGCACCGCAGGCTGTGGAGGCTGAGCCACCTGCAAAGAAGCCAAAGAAAAAGAGGACCCGAGCTGCTTCTCGAGGCAAGCCAGCAGCTTGCACGGAGAATGCCTTGGATGAGGAAAAGGTGCAAAAGTTTTTGGATCTTTGCCGCAAGTATGATGCAACATCATACAACAGATCCACCGATACCTTGCACAAGCACGAAGTCCACCCGAAGTTGGTTTTGGTCCCCTACTTCACTCGCCCCGCTTGTGGTGTGAAGATCAAGTTGGCCGATGGCACCGTCACCCAAAGGATTTACATGTCAGGCAAATATGACACTGTGGCTGTGAACATCCAGCAGTGCATCTACCTGGCAGAGGAGTTGGGCCAACAGGATCCGGAGGCCTTTGTGGAGTGGTGTGCATCGGCAGATTGTCTCCAGAGAAGTGTGGAGCTGGAGCGCTGTGCCATGGCGGCGAAGCAGCGCTTTTTTGAGGAGAAGCGGAGGAAGGCCAACCATTGACCTCGTCCATCTTCAAGCAACTTTTGAGCGCAAGCTTCTGGGGTTTTGATGAAGTCCTAGCTCAACTTAGTTGACTCAACTTAGCGAAAATTTGATTTACACATAGTGGTCCTTGCTTCAATGATCTTCAAATTAACAAATTTATCCAAATAGAAATACATATCCCAACAAATTTCATAGTTTATGCTTCCTGCAAGGATCCCCGTGTGCCTGAGATACGATAGCCTACTCTGTGTTGACCTGGCGTGCAAAAAGAAATGCATGCTGACAGGGTGCAAGCAAGCTGCTTCAGCATTTAATTATTTTTAGAGTTCAACCTGTTTAAGATTGAATCTAAACACACCGGTTCAATATAACATTTCAACTTTAATCTTAGTTAAAGTTTAATTTAATCTCAAGATCTCAAGCTACTTGATCAACTTACTACATAAATTTCAATCTTTAAAGTCTGAGCTTAAACACAACTATTCTAATAATAAAGATGTCGACCTTAAAATCTTAAATCTAAACTTAATCTCATCAAGATTGGTTGAATTTGTTTTGCCAGGTCTGCCTTCTCCATGTGCAGCGGCTTCAGTGGCGATGGTGCTTCAGCGCTGAAGATCCAGCCCTTTGCCTCAGGTGCCGTGGATACTGGGCGGGGTCTTGTCGTTGCTGTCTTAATAGCTAAAATTACCATGTGCCTGGATGGCTCTGCATTTCCTGCAGTATTTCCTTTACTTATACTTTTTGGCTGGAATCGTGGGTAGACTCCGTCAACCCCGGTGGCGCGGCACGCCATGCCAAATGGAGATGGGGACGGCGGGAGCAGTGAAGAGCGCATGCATCCTGTCTTAATTTATTCCCTTTTTTTATCCACAAATAGATTTCAATACTTATTTTCAATGGCGTCCACTCACCAATCATGGGCACTATCCTGAGGGCTGGCATGGACGACGGGAAGGGCATGGGCAGCTGGCACATGCCGAAGGGCAAGGGGAAAGGAACTGGGCGACGACCTGTGCCACTAGGACCGCGACCCCACATGCCGCCTACAGTCCCCCCTCGCCCAAAGCTGATGCCAACCAGCGTTCGCCATGGTGGTGCTTGGATGCAATGCTTCCTATGGGTGCCTTTCCAACCTGGAGCTTCCCCTGCAATGCCTCCTCCGGTGTCTCCTTGTGGTCCTCCTCCACCTCCTCCCCCGCAAACCAGTGCCCCGACAACCCCGGCGCCGACCGCTGCTGCGGAAGCAGGAGTCCCAGAAGGCACTGGTCCTGCCGCCCGGGAGGAGATTGGTCACACTGGCCCTCTGGAATTGCCAACGGAGGAAGAGGATAATGACTATGCGGAAGAGGACTGTGGTTCCCAAACCTGTGTTTTTGAGCTCTTTTTTTTTGGTTCGATGTTGTTCATGTGTTGCGCGCACTTGCAATGTAGCAGGTGGATGCTAATAGCCCGCCAGATCTTGGCGATTCTGCTGTGCATCCAGAAACTGAAGAAAGGGATGCGGAACCCCACAGCACTTGGGCTATGAATTAGCTCATTTTAGTTTAATGTCCCTTTGTTTATAAAAAAAATATAAATTGTTTCTATGTAACATAGGTCATCCTATTTAATCATGCAACATTATAATATTTAGGCCTCAATCCAAGATAGTCCAAGTCAAAGCGAAAAAGGACATGTTCTTACCCTATATACAATGCAGCCCAGGTGCCTTGGGCCACATGAAGCCTCCGGAACCGGCACACCCACCTGGCCATGCAGCAGCGTCGGAGCCAGAACGGGAGCCTGCCCTACCAAAAGCAGCTGCGGCTGCACCTTCTCCTGCTGCAGAGGCTCCTGTTCCATTAAAAGCAGTTAATTTTTATGTAGAAAAATAATCCGTTTCTAATCAATCACCAGTTAAGCCTAATACATAAGAAGACTAACAACTCCACAGGACAATTGAATGTATGTTTCAATTATGCTAGTATGTTTTTTCCATGTTTTTATTTTTCGCCCATATTTTTTTCTCATGTGTGCTGAACCCAATGGAGGCCTCATTCCCACATGGACTTGGACCTCTACTGAGCTCAGCTGGGCTAGCTGGGATGATCCCTCCAGGCACTGAGCAAGCCCGGAACCTAACTGCCTTCGTGCACTTCCTAAACGAGCAAGGGTGGCAACTTGCTCCAAAAAGTGACTTGGGTTTAAGTTTTAAGTGAAAACTTTGAGTTCATCCTGTTGCAAGTGTCACTACACATAAAGTTCGGTTTATCCAACACCTGTTTTCAAAATAGTTGGGAAAGATTTCCACAACCCTAATATGTTTCGACCCTTAATGTCGTGATCAGTCAGGTGAATTACAAGTATATGGGAAATTAAAATGCCTAGGACCTTGTCCAATTTATATAATTTAAGTCAACTTTCAAATCATAATCAATCGAATTAATTCATTTAATTATATTCAATTTAATTATATTCAATTTAATTTAAGTTATTTAAGCTAATCTGCGCTGATTCAATTTATATAATTTATTAAGTTACCTTTCAAATCATAATCAATCGAATTAATAAATTTAATTATATTCAATTTAATTATATTCAATTTAATTTAAGTTATTCAAACTAATCTGCGCTTATTCAATTTATATAATTTAAGTTAACTTTCAAATCATAATCAATCGAATTAATCAATTTAATTATATTCAATTTAATTATATTCAACTCAATTTAAGTTATTCAAACTAATCTGCGCTTATTCAATTTATATAATTTAAGTTAACTTTCAAATCATTATCAATCGAATTAATCCATTTAATTATAATATATTCAATTCAATTATATTCAATTTAAATTATTTAAACTAATCTGCGCGCTGCTGATCCATGCAGGTGGACCACCACGACCAGAAGTTCCTTTGCTGCCAGCTGGGATGCCACGGCCGGACTCAGCGCCAGAATGTCGTCGACCGAGAACAATAATGGAAGCGACTCCAAAGGCTGCCAGCAGCAGGGCAAGGACGGTGGATCCTGCAGAAGAGCCAAAACGCGAAAAACGTCATCGTCATGACCGTGACCGTGACCGTGACAGAGATCGTTCTCGCAGGAAAGACAAGCCCCGGAGCCGGAGTTAGAAAATGTAATATTGAATGTGGGGGTATTGGAAATGAACTGAAATGAAAAGAAAGGCTAAGAAAATGTTCCACAAAATAAGCTCTTGTACTATCATTTTGTTTTGACGGACCCCCATGTTCATGGCAGTTGACAATTGCCACAAATGCCATGTGGCACGGCAGGAGATTTGCCGCAATCTTGAGGAAAAAGGAGTGCCACAGTGGAATCAATTTCGGGCAAATTACATGTTGAGTGCATCATGCATATTGCATATATTAATTTTGCGGTTGATTTTCTCCCTGGACAGGTGGCTATGGTGAAGGTTGCAGCTCGCTGTCGCCGAGTGCCTGCAGCCAGATGCCAGCGGCAACCTTTGCAGTGGCAGCCTTCTGAGCGGCAACCTTTGCAGCGGGCTCAACCACCTCAACCTCGGCAGCATGTGATTGGTGCGGCCGGCAAGTTGGTTTTGTATGCAAGTTCATTCTCATTAATGACATGTAATTCAGAGTCTCGGTTCCAGGTACTTCATATAAACTGAACCCATAATTCACACTAGTTTGTGATATTCATTAATGGCATACATTTGTAATTCAGAGTTTCGGCATCAGGGACTTCATATAAACTGGACCCACAAACCACGCTAGTTTGTATATTACATTGATTTAATTTATAATTTGATTGAAGTCACATATATTATAATAGTCAAGACGACTTAGATTCAATTTCATTAATTTCGCACCTGTTCGGGCCATGGCGCATTGGGCGGTGAAGACCGATGAGGAGCTCGACATGCTCTGTTTACGGTTGATGCTCCTTCGGGTGCCAAAGGAGCTGGGGTTTTACCCTTGAAACATTTTCTTTTACAAGTTGTTAAATTTTAAACAGTAATCCCCTCCAGAACCTTTTGTGCAAGCGTTTTTGTTCAAATCCCTGCAGGCATTTGTGTGGCTAACGGTGATGGTATACTACGCTCGCAATATGCCGGTAGTGCCTGAGGCCAGGCTGCTGAAAAAACAAACAATTATTTTTTACTTTATGGAAGCTGGCTCCCTGCAGGCATTTAGTCTGTGTGAGTTTTTTGCCGGAGATGGCCATGTCGGCAAAAGTGCGAAATTTGCTTATTACAGCACTGCCCAGCTGGACATCAACTACGGAAAGATGACTGTACGAAAAGGCAAGCAGAACAGCTTCGACATGACAACAGCAGCAGGCCTAGCGAGCCTCGTCAAACACTGAATAACACCATCAATTTTTCTGCGTTTGAAATTTCAAAGTGCAAAAAGAAAACAATACTTTGGGACATAATGTTGACCTCCCTTTGCTATTGAGGCTTTGCATATGGGTGCTCCTGAATGCCGACCCGTCTGGATTCCTGGCATTATTTGCTGTGGTTTGCACTTCCTTTTCTGCAATCAATGTTGGCACGAGCAAACGCACACCAGCTACTCCATGGGGAAACTGTGCTTTGCCTCATGTTCAGGCATTTTGGTCAGCAATTTAGATTTTGTTGTAACTTTTTGTGGAGTAGATTTGTGTTTTTCTTTGGTGTTTCGGGGCTTGCTTTGTGCTGATTGTTATAATTTAATTCTGAGGTTGGAAATTGTCTTCTTTCCAGAGTAGTGCTGCTACAGTATTTAGTTACATGTCTTGGCGGAACCTGGGCAACTGAGCAGCCATCGAGCTCGCGTTTGCCATGGTACCCCCGTTGGGAGGAATTTATGCTTCGGGTTCGTGCTTGGCGAGTAGGATGGTGGGCCAGGCACTATGGTGCCCTTAGCCCGCAGCTTGCAATGGTAAAAACAAGTAAATTTTCTGCAGTATGATGAAATCGGGATGCAATTGTATCAGCATTTTTTCACGGAAATTATTATTATTTTTTTGTGTGTTCTATGAACACCTTGCCAGGAAACGCCATCGAGCCTGGGCAAACAGCCAAGAGATTCACATATTGGACCGAGGTGTTCTCTCGAAGAAAGCACGTGCAGGTTGCGTCCTCAAGACTACAACCAAAACCAAGAAGGGAAACAAGACCCAATTCCAAGGCAATCGATGGCTGAAGGGCACGCAATCATATCCAATTTCATTTGGTCTTCGCATTCTGCGCTTCCTACCCCAACTCCAGAAACATGGACAAGGTCAACCAGTACTACCTGCAAAACCACCTGGTGGTTGGGATGCTCCAGCCCAATTCGAAGCCAAAGAGTGGAACCCACAGGAATGGTCTGAGGCATATCTACTTGAAGCTTGTAAATATGTGAGAGGCTCCACCAACCTTAGGGTTCCAGACCGGTGGAAGCGTGTTTTCCCAACAACCTACTGAGTTGAAAGATTTTTAGCAATTTGAAGGTAATTTTAAGGATTGCTAAAAGCATCATGTAACTCACAAAAATGTACCCGGAGAAATTCAAAAAGTTGCTCAAGGGGCCGGAGAAAATGCAACTACGAAGCGGAGAAAATACGTACCCGGACTCGTTGCGAGAATTTCCCGGACTAGTTGCGAGAAATAGCGGATTCGTTGCGAGAAAAAGTTGCGAGAAATAGCGGAGTTTGAGCATGTATCTCGTAATAAACGTGAAAAAAACACATGAGCATTTTTTGTGTTTTTGTGGTTTTTCTTGCCCAGAAACGCAGAAATATGCAAATTTGATGCCAAGCTTACGGACTTGGCCTATCCAAGGTGTTTTTGGCCCAAAGTGATAGATATGGTGTCTCGCTTTCAAAGCAGGTCCTGGTCGTGTTCAGAACTTGTTAGGGGTGCTGCACAAGTCGTTGATTCAATGGCTTCAATGTCTCCTGATGCCATGGTTGTCCAGCAGCGGCGCCACCTCTTGAGTGAGACGGCAGACCTTTCGGCAGACGAAGTCCAGAAACTCCTTGAGGAGCGACACTTATGTTAAGGTTTCATTAATTTAATTTAAACCACTTCAGTTTTTTCGACCGTTCCATGCAGTATGAATCCACATAAGATTTGTCAGACTTATGATGAGATAACCCAGACTTATGATGAGATAACCCAGTGTTTGTTTTAAATCAAAAGTAGTTTATATCAAAATTTAAAGTTGATGTTTCACCGATTAATGTTTGACACTTTGCTTAATGTAATAGTTTAAATTTAATTAATGCCTGGAATGAACTTATGTCTATCATTAATGTTCATAAAGATGATTTTTAAAATAAAATCCCATAATTAAAATGTAAAATTCAGATTAAATCATTATCGCACACCAGAACAAAAGTTAATTTAAATTAATTCATGGCGCAAGGAGACCAGTGTGCAGCTTGAGCAGCACGACATTGGAGATCACTTGCCTGAAGTCGAACCACAGCTGAATTTGTGGGTTGCTTCCCTGTTGATTGCTTCTTTTCATTGTGTTTTTTGTAGTATCTAAGGAACGCTGGCTGCATGTGAAACATGAGCAGCAAGAACAGATGCTGCTGGATATGATGCTTTCTGACCTGAAGAAGGTTGGAAAGCCTAACAAACCCAAATTTATACTGTGTGATATTTAAGTGGTAGGTTTCATGCATGTTAAATTCTTTTTGATCGATTAGCATGCTTACAGCTTACAATATTTATAATTAATTCACGGCCATGGCCGCCCTACAGGCCAGTGATGCTGCTGAAGCAGAAACTTTGCCAGTTGCAACACCTGCGAGATCTGGGCTTGCGCCTCCAGTTGTACCAAGTGATGACATGGGTGTGGCTTCAGGCCATGAGCACAAGCTGGCTGTCAAGAAAGAGACTGTGGAGCGTTCCAGTTCCAAGGCTGGGGGTTGAGCAAAACATGTCAAGGGGATTGAATTAATTTTCAACATGTCAAGGGGTTCAACATGTCAAGGGGTTTGAATTAATTTTCAACATGTCAAGGGGTTCAACATGTCAAGGGGTTTGAATTAATTTTCAACATCTCAAGGGGTTCAACATGTCAAGGGGTTCAACATGTCAAGGGGATTGAATTAATTTTCAACATCTCAAGGGGTTCAACATGTCAAGGGGATTGAATTAATTTTCAACATGTCAAGGGGTTCAACATGTCAAGGGGTTTGAATTAATGTTCAATATGTCAAGGGGTTCAACATGTCAAGGGGTTTGAATTAAGTTTCAACATGTCAAGGGGTTTGATTTAATTTTCAGCATAAGATATGTTCTTTCAACAATAATGTTGCAGGCGTCTTCGGCCTTTGTCGTGGCCTTGGATTCTGACGAGGAGATCCCTGATGAGGAGTGGCTGGAAGCAACCCAAAAGGACGATGACACGATGGATGAGGCCACTGCTAGGTTATTGCATGCTCCCACCCTGAGGCTTGGTGAGACCGATGAGGATGACGGCATTGCTACGCCTGTGGTGGATCATGGACATCCTGTGCCCTCCGATCATAGAGAGGACTCCGCTGAGATGAACGAGATGGAGCAAATGAGGCTTCAGAATCTAAAGATGGCAACGGAGCTGGCTGAGTTGCGACGACTCAAGTCCTCTTCCATGACTTCGCCCCCGAATCAAAAGCCAGTCTTCACACCAGATGCAACGCCTAGCTCTGCAAATGCTGCTAGCCCAGAGGCTGGTTTAGCAGATGCACCTGAAGGCATGCTGAAGCTTGGGGAGGAAGGCCTGGCGGAGGAGATGGACTTGTCAAGGACATGGCAGTGATTGCGGAAACTAGTTCGAATATAAACTTAAGACTTATATTCGTTATATGAATGAAAATAAAGCCTCAATCTATCTTAGGTTAATTAAGGTGTTAGTTTGAATCCACCCTTACAAGTCCCTGAAATTCCCTGAACGTGCTTGAGCCTGTCATGGAAAAATAACACTTAACACCACTAATAAACATTATTGGAAACTTGTTTGTTGATAAGTTGGAAAAGCACATCATAAAGCAGGAACTGACGCCGCATGCGCTCTATATGAGACTCAAGCGGCTGTGCTCGAAAACGGGAACTGGCCGATTGAACGTGTCCCAGGATATCCACCAGGAATGGATGACTGGCGACAGAGATATGCTTTCTTTGGCGCTGGTTCGTGCGCTCAAAACGCATGGGTTTGAAAGCACGACCAATTCCCGGAAACTGGTGAAGGCCATGGGTGATGAAAGTTAATTATATTAACTCATGAGTTTTAATCCCTATCCCTGGAGGACGAGTTCCAGAAGCAGGTCTTGCGCATCAAGGAGACGCAGCGCTCCAAAGAAGAAGAAGTGGAGGGGGGCTGGTACACCGAGGAGCGCATGCAGAAGGAGCTCTCATACTCAGCGTATCTTGGGTAAATCCAATCGCAAGCTTTTGTTTTTTGGTTGTCAAGATTGATTGTTCAACACTGGTTTTTCAATTCATCCTGAGGTCTTTGATCTCGAAAATCAAAGCTTACTGTTTGCGCTTCAAAAGCGTCTTGGTGAGGACTGCTGGCATTTGTCACTCCATAACATGCTTGCTTTCTCAATCCAACATTCTTGCTTTCAGGATATTTTTAAACCCATAACATGCATGTTTTCAAAATTTAAGTTACAACCTTTAAGTCTGAACTAGGCTGAGGCTTAATTAATATTGTTAAATTATAATAGTTTAACTTGCAGATCTTAAGGCCCTATAGTTACTGCTCTGAACTCAGGGCTATGTTATAAGATCTATGGCAGTGAAACTTCAGATTAATGTTACTTTATGTTACTTTATTTAAAATCGTAACTCAAATCTGTCAATCAGTCAAACTCGAGATTGATCTAACTTTAAGTTAAGACATTTAAGTCTGAACAAGGTAAGGCTGAGACTTAATTAATTTAAATTAAAATAGTTTAACTTGTAGATCTTAAGGCCATAATTACTACTCTGAACTCAGGACTATGTTACTTCACCAATTCGTAAATAAGATCTATCAGCCAGTGAAGCTGCTTACATTAGCTTACTTTATTTTTCAACCGTAACTCAAATTTCTATCAATCAGTGAAACTCAAGATTATCATCTAACTTTACGTTAAAACCTTTATAATTCTTGATAAGATAATGCCGAGACTTATAACTATTTTAATTTATAGTTTGAGTTACAGATCTTAAGGCTATAAGTTGCTGCTCTGAACTCCGGGCTTTCATGGTGGATCATAGCAGGTCGCTTTCAAACCAGTAATTTGTGAGAAAATAAGAAGGAACATGCGAGCACTAATCAATCTTAAAGATGAAATAGTTTAGTTTCATATTATCTTCATCGCAGGGTCAGCTTAATTAACATTTTGTTTCATGAAAATGACTTAGTAGGATTACATCTTGCAGTTCACTTAGAAGCACACCTGCAGGAACTGGAAGTATGACAGCAACATCCAAGAGTTCTTCGTTGAAACGGCTGACACTGTCAAGGTTCGACGTTCCGAGCTGGAGCGCTGGCAAGAAGCTGAGGAAATCGGTGAGAAGGACCTTTTGCAAACTGTTTTTTCTCAGGTTAGAAACTGACAAAAGGTGCTATCACAAAAGGATTGTTTTGTCCTTGGAGGACCTCCCTGCTTCGAAGCCAGAACAAATGGCTTTGATGGACACGCGTGGAGTTCAAGAGGGTGAACCTGGGAAAGTAGGGGCTCTGCAATGTGGAACGCTTGATGAAATGAAGGAACAAATGAAGCAGTTTACAGAGTCCGTGCATCAGAAGGCGAGCTCGGTGGTCAGTTGGGTCAGCCAACTTGAAGGTGGCTCTGCGGATAATTCCAGGTTGCAAAAGCTCCTTGGCTTCTTCATAGTTTCCTAAAATAGTGATCTGGGATACTCCGAAATCATCATTTTTTATAGGATCATTTGGTTAACCAACCATTGGGATATTTCGTCCCCATTTCACATTGAATTTTGCTTGACCCCCAAACTTTATCATTTCCATATCCTTTCGATCTCCTGTTCACACTTCTGCCAGGTTTCTGGCCGACATGCGTGGATTAATTGACTCTTTTGATGGGGCTTTCTTGAAGCTTGCTGAATCACAGCATGCGCTGGATGCTGGCACCATGCCTCTGGATGAGTTTCTTGCTACGACCAAACTGTTTTTATTTGGTACTTTACATTGCCCTGAGTTCAGGTAGAAGCGAACTTGTATATGATGTTCGATACTATTTTTATTTGGTACTTTAAATTGCCCTGAGTTCAGGTTGCAGAAGAAGTTCACAGATGCGAAGGAGTCTGCTCGCAATCCGTAGCCTGGCAAAAACGATGCATCTTTTCAAATATGATACCATGCACGGTCAAAAAATAGGAAACCATCGCTTAAACTACAACCCCACCACCCCCCCCAAAAAAAAATTACGCCGCAGGTGCATCAAGATCATGGCTGCCGAGCACACGTTCAAATTGCTCTTGGCCGAGACGAAGAAAGGCAATGGCAATGGCAGCAAGCGTCCTCGTTCTGATGATCAGGTTGCCCCTCAGGTTGCGGAGACCAAGCTGCCGAAGTCCAGGAAGGGTACCAAGGCCAACAAGAACAAAAATGCGTCAACGTAAAATGATGTAAAATGCACCTTCTATAGCCTGGACACCTTCCTGCTTGAAATAGCAGGTGCGTGGGTAGTGATAGCAGAGTTTAGTTAGCAGCAGCTGCAGGTAAAACAACTCAAGGCAAATGGTTAACAAATCCCTATCAGCAAGCCGCAGCATCAGCACCAAACAAAAAAAACGTGTGTGTGTGTGTGATGTGTGCAGCTGTTTGTTTCGGCTCTGCTGTTCACAGCAATGGGGAACTTTTGGCTGTGACCATATGGCCAGCTAATCTTGGAATCAGTACCTATCCTGCTACAATACTAGCGGGCGTGTGCTTCATGTGATCTCTGCGCAGAAGCTTGCTGTGAAAAAGTTAAACAAGTTGACTTGAGCATTGCAACAACGACTATTTTTGAAACTCACCGGAACGACTTCACCTACTGAAATCACATGCCAGGTAAGTTTGCAAAGCGCTGTCAAGTAGCTGGCCCTAGCAGCACTGCTATAAGTCTTGCCCGGAGTTTGGGGAGAGGTGTTGCTTGGAAGCATGAAGGTGGGGGGGAAATGACTCAGCCCGCAGTGAAACCTTTATCCCAAAATCACTTAACTTATCTCAAATGATTCAAACTAGAACTGATAACTTAAATAAAATTGTAGTTGCATGGAACAAGTAGGCTTAGAACTGAGCCCTTCGAAGTCTTAAGCCCCTTAAAGTCTTAAGCCCTAACTATAGACTTCAACTAATCTCAGCCCCTTACAGTCTCAAACCCTAAGATTTAAACTTCAATTTATGTCAACTCTTTAAAGTCTTAAGCCCTATTAAGCTTTAATTTATCTCAGCCCCTGAAAGTGTTAAGCCCTAACTATAAACTTCAATTTATCTCAGACCCTGAAAGTGGTAAGCCCTAACTGTACACTTCAATTTATCTCAGCCCCTGAACGTGTTAAGCCCTTACTTATACACTTAGGGTTAAAGACCTTGAGGGTCAAAGGATGTAGGTTTCGAAGATTAAAATTAATCCGTAAAGAATCTTGAGGCTTAAGGATTACCGGATTTCAGGGTTAATTATATTAATTAATAACCACATTATAGCCGCTATATTTCAGCTGGTTCAAGGTCCTCCTCGGTCGCTGTCTGTTCCCTGTTTAGCTTTGCCTACGATGGTCCTCACAGTGGGGAAGTGGATGCACGAAGGTTCCGACCGAGGAAGCGAATGGCTTCTTACTGACTCGGATACGAAGCGTTGCTACTTCAGCCGGAGGACGAAGACTGGCAAGCTGGCATGTGGAGCACAGGGCACCTTCGAATCCGCAGATGATTGGTTGAAGCTGATGGAGTTCGCCTGTGCATCCGACAGCCACATTAAAAGGAGAACCCTCACTTTCCGCCAGATCAGTGGCTCGGATCAATGGGTGGAGCAATGTTCTGCGACCAGGCGAATCCTTTGGGTCGGTTGGATAGACCTCCACCTTATGAGGGTCTTTTGGTCTCCTACGGTTCACAACTTCAGCAGATGGCAGTTCCAGATGGTGCAAGGTCAGTTTGTGGCCGAGGTCCTTCGATGGCTTGATCCGGACTTTGAGATGGAGGAGCGTGCTGCGGATGGAACCCACGACGATGAGTGGCACATTGTCACTGAGGTTTAGGTTTAGGACCAAAGTGTCCATATCTTGGCCGAGCAATCTCTTTAGAAGAGATGGAATACCCTGCTGAACCGTTCAGGGGCCACGGAATCGCACTTTTTCACCTGCATGCTAAATGGCATTGGTGAGTGCTTCTTTACCAGCTTTGAAATGAGTGATCTTATGAGTTTAGGACAACTGTCCATATCTTGGCCGAGGCATCTCTTTAGAAGAGATATGGAATACCCTGCAGAACCGTTCAGGGGCCACGGAATCGCACTTTTTCACCAGCTAAATGGCATCGGTGAGTGCTTCTTTACCAGCTTTGAAATGAGTGAAAAAATGAGAGTGCCATTCACTGAAGTTCGCGGCTCTTTTACCTTTAAAAGTTGGATAGATCAATGATGCTTGACTTATAGTTGAATTCCTGTTGATTTTTCAGCTCCGACTGAGGCTCCTGCAATCCAACTTGCAGAACGTGCAAAAGCAGTTCTGGAGGACGACAAGAGGCTTGGGATCAACCGAGATGACAAGGTGTTGCAGAGACTTGCCCGAGGGTCTCAACATGCAGCACCTGCACTTAATTAACAGCATTTTTTTCAATAAATGGTGTCTCTGCATTTTCTTTCCTTCAAAACTTATTGTCGCTGAAGGCACGGGAATGCTTCAAAGCCTTGGATGAGGCAGCTTTGAGATTGCCGGTGCCTATGAGCTATGGTAAAGTTGGTGGTGATCAACGCTACTTTGTCGCACTGTTAAAACCAATTCCCTCATGTTTGTTTTGCTCCAAGTTTGGTTTGTCATGGTTGATCCTTATTGTTTTCCAGCATTCTGTCCTTGCTCCATTGTTTTTGCAGGTTACCCATGGCTCAAGCCAAGTGATATGATTCGAGCTCTACATCGCTGGAATCAGTTGGGATACATCCTGCCAGAGTCTACCTTGGAGGCTTCGAAGCAGCACCTGGCCATTTATTGGGACCGATTTCGGAAACTTTACCCGGACCACGAGATCTTCGACATCCTCACCAACGACCAGCTCCAGCTGACTCTGCCGGTGAAAATTCATGGAGATGAAGGAAGAAGACCCTTATATTTTGCAAAGGTTATAGTTTAGTTTGTTTGTTTGTTTGGGTTCCTAGAAGTATAGCCTATAGGTATAAAGCTTCTGCTCTGCAGGCAAAAAGAAGTCACCAATTATGCTGATCAACTGGCAGCCAGTACTTGGCCGAGGGACAAGCAAGACTGCTAGCCTCCCTGAGAAAGAGCAGGTTGCAGGCCAACGCTTGAACATGTTGCTTTGGTTGCAACTGGAAATCGATGTGTGCCCCCAAGCGTTTTTTTTTTTTTTACGACCATGTGAATTTGCCCATTACAACCATCATGCAGGCTTGGACATTGTGTTTCATGGCTTGCGCATGTCGATTTTTATTTGATGTTGACCTTTTTTGCCTTGGGCATGAACCCCACATAATTGATGTAATTTCTTTCGCAATACTGCTGGCTGCCTCAGGAATTGTGTCGCTTTCTGTCGTTTGCAGCGCTGAAAGAGACTTACTTCGATTGTCCGGAAGCTTTGGACGATGGGATGCGGCTTGTAGCTTCTGATCTAGACAATTTGATGAGACATGGACTAGAACTTCGGTTTGGAGAAGCCTTGGAGACCTTCCGTCTTGGAGTGACAGGGGTCAAGGGCGACTGGCCATGGCTCATTGAGGCTGGACACCTTTGCAGACACTTCAGAAGAGCCCCGAAGATGGGAGAATCGACGATGGAGGCTGGTGGAGTGTGCCATCTATGTCTTGGAGGAGTGCGCGATTTTCCTTTCGAAGATTTTGGATCATCTCCCAGCTTTGAAGCGACCATGTACAGCGCAGCGGCTTCTTGGCTTAAATATTCCAGCAATGGCTCATGGCTCTTTAGGTTCGACCATGCTACAGAAATTCTGAGGCACAAGCTCCTTGGGACTCTATCTCTCCTTTCGTGGAGATGCTGCCAAGTCAGACAGGCATGCCTGGTTGGCTATTTCGCCCGGACATCTTCCACAACTGGCATTTAGGTGCTGGAAAGTACTTTATAGCGAGCTCATTGGTGGTCTTGCAAAAGTTTGAGATGCTTTTTCCAGGTGGTGGTGTGGATGCCAGGTTCCAATCTATGACAGCTCGATGGATGGAATATTGCAGGTCCAGGAAAGATGCTCATTAAAAAGTATAGTTCTATTTTTTTATAATATGTGTTATGTATTTTTGGGCACTGATAGGTTGGATTTTGCTTTTGCATTTTTATTTGTTTCCTTTGTCTTTGTTTGGCATTGAGGAACGCCCCTACCTGACCAAAATTGGGCGTGACACTATGGGTTTTAAAACATCCTTGGACTGGCCTGAAGGAGGATGGCAAAAAGGTGCAACGACCACCTTGCTCATGGAAACTTGGGTATTATATAAATCAAGCATGCTAAACTCACTAAGCTTTTTTAAATTAACTTATAATTATAACTTAACTTGAACATAAACCCACGGGAGAAACTATAAATTTGATCACAATTGAGTCTCTTGACTTTAAATGTGTTTTAAACAATCTTTATGTGTTACTTAAGCTGGCTTGTGTACCAAGAATGTTTAAAATGTGTGAACAACTTAAGGAATGGATGGAAAGCTTCCTGACCGATGATGTGGTTAACCATTTGGCCGACCTTGACGCCAGAGTTCCCTTGATTGCAGTGGTCACCCGGAACACCAATGAGCTTTTCAGGTTGCTTTACAGCAATGGAGCCTGGCTACATTGCACCATTGCGGCAGAAGTTGCTCGCAGGGGTTTGCTGTCTGTGCGTGCCAACAAGAGATTGGCTCAGGTTTCTGTCCAGCTTTGTGAGCCTAGGTACCCAATACATCCTAAGCTGCATATGCTTTTCCATGGCTACCGCTTTTTAGAACAGTGGAGCCTGGATCATGAGTGGTGTGAATCACCATTGGTCGACGGGTGTCAGGTCGACGAGTCTTTTGTTGGAGTGATAAGTAGGTATTCTAGACGAGTATCTCCAAAGATTACTGTCCAAAGGACATATGATCTCTACTTGACCTCTATGAGGCATCATGTACAGGGGGATGATCAAAATTAGGGGAAAGAAAAAGAGTTGCGAGAATCCCTGGCTGTTGCGAGAATCCCCCAATCAACCCGGAGAATTGCGAGAAATCTGAAAAATTGTTTCTTTTTTCGGGAGGAGTAACTATTCTTGCAATTTTGGCTATGTTGGTATATATATTTATCATATATATATATAATTATATATCATATTTATATATATAATTATATATCATATATATAATATATATATATCATGATGCAGTCATCATGATACACATCTCATCAGCTCTCATGCTTTGCATATCGCCAGGTGAAGCCTAAACCGAAGTCAGGGATCTCCAGTCAGGGCGTGCCTCCAGTCAGGTCTTAGCTGTGGGATGCGGCTACTTTCCCAGGAAATTACGCTGTGGTAAACATACAAAAAACTATGGAAAATCATAGGAAAACCATAGGAAAATGGTGGTTATACCCTCTGGTAAACTAACATAACTATGGAAAATCACCATTTTTCATGGGAAAATCCACTATTTATATGGCCATGTTCAATAGCTATGTTAGTCATTCCCAGAGGGTATCTATTTTGATGATTTTTTCATGATAGAACATCGATTCATGAGGAAAAATAATTGTCCATGCTCTGGTAATTTAACATAGCTATTGAAAATGAACCATTTATAGTTGATTTACCTATTATGAATGGTGATTTTCCATACCTATGTTAGTTTACCAGAGGTTAATTTGCTTGAAGTCTTAGTGACGATTTATGGTTCCACCCATTTCAACCAACTTCAGGGTGCCAGCGGTGCCATCAACACGTGTGGATCAATATGTGGATCAGTAGTCCTTGCTTCGGGCTTTTGGTTGGTGTATACTAGGTGTATGTTGCAAAAGTCATGTTTTTTTTGATGGTCCAGCATCCAAAAAACAAGTTCTATGATAATATGATGCATCATAATGCATCCTTCAATTGGACCAATGTGTTTGGAATCAGATGTTCCGTCCTTGTGCTTAGTTTTTAAATCTTGTCATTGGGGGTCCTGGCGATGATTGGTCGAAATTTCAGACCTGTTGAAACTTGCTTGGGTCATCATTTACTTTTGTACATTTTTGTACCTATTGTATGTATTTTGTAGTTCATACCGCAAAGGAAACATCCAGTGGATGTGTCTTAGTCGGGGCAACCCTGGGCTGACCATCCCTGTCCATATCTTTGAAATGCTGGGCTTCTGCAGGGCACACCCGCAGGGCGAAAGGCTGCATCAGATTTGATATATAATAGTAAATTACAATATTATATGTTATGTGTATCTCTATATATATATATGACTATAATAATGATTGTATGTTTGATATATTATGTAGATATATGTGTGTGATATTTCAGGATATTTCCTTTTGAGCGTCCTTTCAAGAAGTCGTCCGAGTCACGAGCCAGTCTGGCTGCTAATGGAGATGGTGCCGCCAGATTGCCGGAAGGGCAATCCCCAAGTTCCCAAGTTCATCCATGTTTCGTTCATCCATGCACTTTAGTGACTTTAGTGTCACTCAACATCACTCGACCCCTTTAGTTGAAACAGAAAAGATCTGATCTGAGTGGATTTGAGCTAGATCCAAGAGTTGGAAAGATTGGAAAGGTGGACAGAAAATCAACACATCCTTAATTTCGGAACATTGTCTCTTTCTTGTCTGGTTGGTGGTTTCAATCATTTTTTATTTTCCATTTCATATATGGGATGTCATCCTTCCCATTGACTTTCATATTTTTCAGAGGGGTAGGTCAACCACCAACCTGTTGTTCACGGGCAAAGCAACAGAAGATGCGGACGAACATCTCATTTTTGCTTAGACCACCAAGGCTGAGCTCCGAAGGCCGAAGCACGGCCAAGCGGAGGTGTGATTTGGCGGTGTGCTATGCGAGAGGTGATGAGGAAAAACATCTCATGTTTTTGGGGAAAAAAGTGTAGCAGTTGTTGACCAAAGAGCTGTTTTTGTTGTTCAAACAAGTTGATGAATGTGGACTTTTACCCTCTGGTAAATTAACATAGACCCTGGCAGATAGGGGTTGGAAGACTAGTTTCCATTAAAAATTGGTGATTTTCAGGGTCTATGTTTATTTACCAGAGGGTAAATGGACAATTTCATGTTGGGTTTGTAGACTGAGATGAGTTGAATTGACAATATCAGTTCCACAGGAACTCTGCAGGCACAAAGGTTCGGATGAAGGTCGTCACTCCAAGGATGATGAAAAGTCTGGTAGATCAATTCAATTGGGACTCTGATTCCCAATTTGGGTACTGCCAACCTATTATATTGAAAGTATTTACCCTCTGGTTATGTCTAACAGTTCGCCATGGTATAGATGGCCCTAATCGAAATAGATGATTTTCCCAGCTAGAACTCTCCATTTATGGTTGGGATTTTCCTATGGCTATGTTAGTCATAACCAGAGGGTAATAAATTCTCGGGTATGGGCTTAATGAACCGCCCCTTCGGAGGCTGTTGACCTGCTGACCTGAATATGCTATTCAGAGTTTTTTGAACCACCAAAATAGGCTTCCTTCACATGGAACAAATTGCAGGTAACCCTACAAAACAGGGGGGTACAAAACAGGGTTTCCTCTAAAGTTTGTCATAAACCTTCATAAACATAGGCATTTCACAAAACCTGATATCCCAGCCCAACGATAGCTGCTTAAGATTCGCCCTCAACGTGGTTGTTGGCCCCACCAACCCATCCCCGTTCAGAAACCAAGACCTTGCTGCCATCCTGCCAGTATCATCGAGAGTCGAGAGCGTCCCAAGGGCGATTCCGGACCCGGAGGACCGGGAGCCAGCAGAATTTGAAAAGAGTCTGGTGTGGATTTAGCCAGCAATGTTTGACTGGTTGGTGGTTTGGAATATTTTTTATGACTCCATTCAGTTGGGAATGTCATCATCCCAACTGACGAAGTCATATTTTTCAGAGGGGTAGGTATATCACCAACCAGATGAAGATTGTTGATTAAAACATGATTCAACTCATTCCTGGTGAATTCTTGAAAAGCAAACAACACCTGTAATTTTCAAAGGAATATGCAATATTATTATACATGATGTGCAAATATGTGCAACATCTATATATATATATATTTACATATTATGTATATATATATGATTTATGTTTGTACACATGAGCCCTAAAAGAGATTCGATTGTTTAACTGGTGCTTTGGCTAGGGTCCAAATATGTCCCAATGACCAACTTAAACAGGTTTTCAGTGGGGCGATGGCGGCGAAGACAAGGCGGCCCCCCAGTTGCAAGTAGCTTTAAAAACCATAGAGTTACTATATATATATATATATACCCTGTGGTAAACTAACATAGCTATTGAAAATTGCCATTTATAGTGAGTTTTCCCATTAAAAATGGTGATTTTCCATAGCTATGTTAGTTTACCAGATTATATTATATATATGTATACAAGGTGGTGCCCCCCCCCGTTATAAATTGGTGAAATAAGCCCATGAATACTATAGATATATCACCTACAACCCATAGTTATTGGAGTTATGTTCACCAACTTAGCTATCGAACGGGGGCACCACCTTGTATACATACAGATATATGTCCACAATAAACCCACCAGTTATTGGAGATACTATGTATCCTAACTTGTTGTGATTCCAAAGTGGTGCAGCACCCATCAGATCAGGGTCGAAAGTCGAGGATTTCCTCCCACACTCCGAGCACCCCCCAGTGGAAGGCCAGGGACCCAGAGAGATGTGACATCCAGGTGGTGAATGTTTGACTGGGAGGTTGATATTGAAGGGACACGTGGTGAGTTTGGTATAACTCCAAAAGCTGGAACAAATCAAGCCTATAGATCCAGTGGTTTTTCTAAACTCAGTGAGAGACATACAGTAAATATCCACATCTTTGTTGAACCCGCGGGGCATGTTCAAAAATGCTAACATACCTTTTCAACAGAACGATCTGCCTTGCCATGCCTTGCCCCTCTCAGGAGAAAATAGAATTCAAGTGGGATGCACATCTATAGGACGATGCAGCTGACCTTTAAAGGATTTGGGGTCCAATCATGGCTTGACTGGTACCCACATCTGAAGAAATGGTCCAAACAGACATTCTTCATCACGAAATCACTAAAGCCATGTCCAAATATATCCAATAAAGCAGCTCCAGCATGAGCAAACATACCACACAAATCGGAAAATAATTAAACTTATAGAGTCAATCCTTCGATGTTTAAGTCCCAGCCTTGGTGTTCAGGGAACACCGGAATTCCCAATGAATTTGGATGTTGCCCTCTGGTAAACATACAAAAAACTATGGAAAATCACAATTTTGAATGGGAAAACTCACTATTTCTATGGCCATGTTCAATACCCTCTGGTAAACTAACATAGCTATTGATAATGGCCATTTATAGTGGATTTACCCATCAAAAATAATGATTTTCCATAGCTATGTTAGTTTACCAGAGGGTAACTATGTTACTTTTCCATAGGGTAACACCCAGCCAGTTTCGTAGATTTGCCCCCCTCGCTGCATGGGGCGCCGGTCGCCGACGCTCCGATGGCGATCGCTCCGATGGCGGGTCACGGTGCTGGCAACGGTGGTGACTTTGACCGAGCCTGGAGGGGGTGCCGTGACCTACCCCCGGTTGATTGGTGGGATGTTAACGGGTTAACCATCATGGAACATGGAAAAATATAGGTTTAATGGTGGTTTAA
Source organism: Cladocopium goreaui (assembly GCA_947184155.2). Classification (NCBI taxonomy): domain Eukaryota; class Dinophyceae; order Suessiales; family Symbiodiniaceae; genus Cladocopium; species Cladocopium goreaui. Next base: position 93,733 of record CAMXCT020001819.1, read on the forward strand.
TGGTGGTTTAATGGTGGTTTAATGGGCTTGTGATGGCTGGTTGGTGGTTTCAAACCATGGATGTTTATTTTCCATTTCATATATGGGATGTCATCCTTCACATCGACGAACTCATATTTTCAGGATGGGCACATTGCACCACCAAGCAGTTTATATGGGGTTTTAGCCACTGAATATTGGTATTCATGGGGAAATGATTGATAATGATGATTTGTTGATGAATCTTGTTCGTCATTTGATGGTTTTAACCATCAAACATTATCGAAGTATGGGGTTAGAAGTGGATACCCTCTGGTAAACTAACATAGCTATTGAAAATGGTCATTTATAATGAGTTTTCCCATTAAAAATGGTGATTTTCCATAGCTATGTTAGTTTACCAGAGGGTATATGTGATCAGTTATGGTTGGTTGATGATTAGTTCCGAGATTGTATATAGCCAATATATTGAGGAATATCGCAATCCATGAACAGGAAATCCCGTTCTCAACCAACCACAACAAAGGGACGGCAGAGGGTTTTGAACACTGCTCATTCCGCCAAAAACATCTGGCCAAGATAATTAATGTCACGGATCTGAGCGGAATTGTTGAACTACATGCGTTGTGACTTGGCCAAAAAGGGAGCAGCTCAATAGCATTTGACCAAAGTGAAGCTGTCATACCTTGTGTCTACGGGCCCCTGCACAAAAACCTGGGACTTGAGACTATTGGCCCAACTTCTTATATGTTTTTCAAAACCCAAAAAAGATAGAACAGCAACCTCCAATTATTATTATGATATATATATATATATATTTATAATTATATATATATATATATGATATAATACATATATATACATATATATATGATAATATATATATATATATGATATAATACATATATATGTATATATTGCTAGGTGCTTGGGCCTCTTTGTCTGTGGGCTGCCAGCACTGGTCCAGAACTATATATAAATTTCTCAGAACTATATATAAAATGGTCCAGAACTATATATAAATTTCTCAGAACTATATAAAATTTGCCTTGTTTTGCCCATAGTTCAGGTCCCACTGACGGGCAATATATGTTTAAGAAGTCCACCAAACCGATCAAATGCGGGCACAATAGCCGCCCGCTTACTTGGACTTGCACAAGTCCTGTACATTCTGCAGCGAGAAGCTGGCTGAAGACAAGTGTTCACATGAGGCACATGGAATCATGCCTTTTAAAGCTGGAAACTGTGTCCTGCCTTCCCTTTTGAGGCTCCATTTCCAAATGAAGCAGCCAATCCCTGTAAGCAGCCCATCCTTTTTTTCCGATGATCCCCATCCAAAGTTTCAAGATTGTGGCCAGTAAGCTGGCCAAGGGTTCAACAGGCTCCGCAACTCAGTTTGGGACATTGTTATATTGCCACTGCAAAATGCAAAGCGCACCCCAATTCACACACTTTGACAACGTGGACTGACTTGGATTTTGGTCCAAGAAACACACAAAATCACACAACACTGAATTCAAAATGATTGAAACGAATGGGATGTGTAGTGGCCGAGATCCCAAAAAAACTGTCAAACGCCCGGGCCTACCTAGTTGCCAGCTTGTTTGCCCCTGGCCCGTTTCTTGGGCTCATTCTTTGCCTCAGCCTTTGCCGCACCACGGGTGCGCTTCTTGGGTTCCGCAGCGGCCTTTGGAGCCGCAGCCTGCTTCCTGAATGCTGCTGTAAAGACCCCTTCTGAACTGGAATGCAGAATTGATATCAAAGGAGTGGAAGATAGGGGATATTGAGGTGATACGAAAACAAGGTCAACGCCCGCATGGTGACACCCTGAATCCACAACATGGAACAAACCCTGTTTTCAAAATAGGTTGCTTGTGTTCATGGGAGTGGATGGGACATATCGGATTTGTCTCAATTGGGGAAAGTGAAAATACATGTCATGTCTCTGTCAGGGTCAAGTTGTTGTCAGTATAACTGTGGTACCACTTGTCAATGTCCCATGAGGCATTTAAACCAACGTTCATCTACTCAACCATACATGCCAAGTATTTTAACTTTCCCTGCAAGACATGTCGCAGGCCGCATGTGCGAAATAAAATTCAATGAAAACATATTATTGAAACATGCGCTGTGATACATAATTACATACGTACAGCAATGTACAGCACATACATACATACATACACGCATACATACATACATACATACATACATACATACATACATACATACATACATACATACATACATACATACATACATACATACATACATACATACATACATTGCATACGTACATACAGTATACATACAGAACAGGTTACAAACATAACATAACATAAGTTACATGTAAGATGTTAACATGTTACATTAAAAAAACATCTGCATGGTCAACTCATGCGTTTTTCAAAACCATGATATTATTGTATTGTAATTATACCATGACCATTTCATGTTTAATTTGCCTTTCAAACAAACAATCATCGTAACAAATAATTTGCCTTTCAATCATGCAACATCTAGCATAGCAGATGTAAACAAATACAATATCGGAAATAAAATATGTTAGAACTTTTCTATTCTATGTTTTTGTACTAACAACTAGCGTCAAAGAAGTTGAAACATATTTCAATATGATATGATAAAAGGATATAAAAGGTGGCATTTTATATGTAGTTCAGAACGGTTCCGAACGGTTCCGAACTATATATAAAGTAAGCGGCTTATATATAGTTCAGAACGGTTCCGAACGGTTACGAACTATATATAAACTGGGCCTTATATATAGCTCAGAACGGTTCCGAACGGTTCCGAACTATATATAAAGTATATTTTATATATAGTTCAGAACGGTTCCGAACGGTTCCGAACTATATATACAGCCCAAACTAATCCGAACTACTTCGAACTAATCCGAACTAATCTGTGTTTGGGCCGTATATATAGTTCAGAACGGTTCCGAACGGTTCCGAACTATATATAAACTGAATTTTATATATAGTTCAGAACGGTTCCGAACGGTTCTGAACTATATATATAAACTGCACTGTTCTTGAAATTGTGTTTTTTCTATTTTTCAACATATTTATCATAACATAACATAACATAACATAAGTAACATAAGTTAAGTTATTTTTGAAGATAAGATCAGATGAGAGTGGAGTACAGCTAACAACATCATCGAACTGAATTTCACAGAGCAACAGAGCGTAGCCATAGCTAAAAGATACGTTAACTACCTGCCTGTAACTACTCTCTACCTACTGACTCAAAACTTACCCCATCTGAATCCAATTCCAATTCCTTCAAGATCACAAAGATTTGAAATTAAACATAACTTTTTCTCCCTGGGCAAAAAAAGTATGCAATGATCACTTGAAAAAAACTTAACTTCATGCGCTGAAAATTACATCCGGAAATCTGAAACAAGCTAAAACAGGGAAGCCAAAGCGAAGAACTTGAAGAGTAACATTTCTAATGTTTCAGCATTCCCCATGGCCGAGATGCAAGGAGCGAGGCATGCTGTATGTCCAAGCTGTCTCGTTCCCAGCGGTTGAAAAGGGCCTGCTTTTCCCGTGGCAAACTGGAAACATATTTGGCCTCGAGCTCATTCGCATACTCCATCCGGAGGATCTTCAATTTCTGCTGCGCGGCATCTGACGTCCTCCCGTCCTGGCGAAATCTGTGAATTTCTGGGCCCTCCCTGAAAGCCTCCCCGCACGCCTCCACGCAAGACTCCCCGCGAGACACCGCGGGAGTCCACGCGAGACACCGCAAGAGTCCACGGGAGACTCCGGACGGGAAATCGTCTTCCCCCCCAAAAAAACCCTATGTATTCAATTTAGTATTTGAACTATATATAAATTTCTCAGAACTATATATAAAATGGTCCAGAACTATATATAAATTTCTCAGAACTATATATAAAATTTCCGGGAAAATTCCGGGACTTCCGGGGGAATCGCACGGGATCCCGGGGCAAGGTCTGCGAGCGGGAAAACACGCCATTGAACTCTACCCGGTTGACTGATTCCACCAAAAAAACGATTCAGAATATCTAATCATCTTGGGGGGGCTAGTAGATTCTTGAAGGTGGAATCAATAAAGGTATCTACTATGGGATGCTGACCGGTGTAAACTACCATGGCATGAAATGTAACAATGCCGGACCGGGCCATACCAACAATCAATCATATCAAGCGGCCAAATCGTATAAAATGGGCAGTCCTGGGCAACTGGTGGGTGGTTGGGAAAAATGACTGCTGTAAAAATGCAGGAGTCTGACAAAGCAAAAATGATAAGGGTCACTGCCTTAAATCTTGTGGGTGTCGTGCCCCTTTGTTGTTGCCAAGGATCCTAACCTGTATCATATGCTGCAGTCATATGTATTCGATTCGTATTCTGTTTGAAATGGTACGTAGCATACATATTTAATTGATGTTGACCTGTTGAGAACATCTTATTCTCGAAAATGAATTAGTAGATGTTTTTTGCCCTTAGCTTTCACTACAGCCACAACTTGGGAGCCAAGATTCCCGATCCATGTGCCTGTCCCAGCTCCAGCACAAGCCTCCGTCACCGTGATCCTTGAAAAAATGGAAGGATCTGGTGGGGAGATAGAACATGTTTTTGCATGTTTTTGCCAAGTAACAACTCATAAGCGGTAAGCGCCATGAGAACGGTGTTTTTAAGCAAACAACTGTGGTGCAATGGTTGTAATTTAGTATTGTGTAAAATAGCGTGGTTTTAACACACACAGGGCCAAAAGAAGATAAGACATCACTAGGTTGTAAACTAGAGACCACATGTGGACAAGTCCTTTTAGCCAAGAAACTTTGCGCTGTCACTTGTGGAAATTTTTCCACGTAGGCCAAGCGCTTTGCGGTAGTAGCGGAAATAGTCATGTGGGCCACATTTTGCCCTTAAGCAGTTGATAGGTTGCTTCTTGGGGGTACAGTATACAGTATACAATATACAGTAAATGATACAGTATATAGATATATAAGTAGTATATGCTGAGAGACCAGATCATGTAAGGCCAGGAACATGTTTGCCCCATGGACGCTCGTATGACTCATAGTTTCATAGCATGCGTCGTTTGGAAAAACAAATTTGATATTGACAAGATATTGATATGGATCGAAACCTTATGATGAGCAACAATGAAATGACATAATATAAGATGATGTGGTAAGATGGTTGTGAAGACATACCACATATGTGGTGTGATGCCCCATTCTGATCAGATCACTCCATGATAGCTGTTCTGAATCAGTTCTGAATCTAAAAATCTGACTAGTTGTACAGCAAGTACTGGTACTGGGTTGTACGGAAAGTATTGGTATTCGAAAGGTAGCAATGGTGGACTAGTAGTAGAATAATCGGAATGCTACACTATCGACACGCCATGTACGCCCAGATCTTAATACTAAGTTGAAACTAATCTAGAGGAAGACAGGTTGTTTTCAACCACGTGTGTTGGGAACCTATAGATGGCGCAAAACATCCCATCCCCCAAGTGGTCTATAGATGGTGCATTTCAAAAATTAGCGCCTTCCATTTTCACAATGGAGTAACTTAGATGTAAGGCAAGCAACGGATCGTCACTGTCATCAGTGTCTGTGCGGATGAAGCCGCCAAACAATGCCATTGCCCGCGCCAGCCCGAATGCCAAGTTACGTGTGGAAAAGCAAGAACGCAAAAAGTTTGCCAAACCTTTGAACATCTTAGACGGCATCTAGGGATGGCTTTTGGACATATTCTGACATGTACTGAGATGATGATTTGAACCTTTCCTCTCAGAGCTTCCGTCATTTGAACCTTGGTTAGCGGAAGGAACTTTGTCGACTTTTCGTTCTTGCGCGCTTGGACGTTTGGGGGGGTGGGGGAGGTGGCAGTGGTGGCAGTGGTAGGGGGTAGCGGAGTAGCATTGGTAAAGATGTGTGCGCGGGTCGCTTGGGTGGTGATGGTGGTGGGGGTGGTGGCAAGCGTCGCTTATGTGGCTGTGATTGTCCCGAAGCAGTGAGTTGTGGAGGGGCGGTGGGGCTGGGAGTGCAAGTTTGGGAGTGGGGCGGGCACTATGCTGCTTGTCTTTCCTCTTTATTCGCACTTTGCGGCGTACCTTGACCCTAACCCGCTTTGTGGCTGAACGCTTCATTGACGCAAAGCCCAAAGCCCAAATTATATGGAAAACAGTGAGCGGAAGGGAACATATTCCTACCAAAAATTGTTGAGGGTTCAATCTGAAGCCAGAATGGCAAAGAGGAATCATAGGTGGGCCATTAAGACATTTAAAACTGATGGTAGGAGTATGGCGCAACCATACAATATATAACCACACATTTGTGAGGTTCATCTCATTGCCGCTGTTTGCATTTTTATTTCTATTGAAACCCCGCCACATGCTCAAATAAGCAGCGCGCATACACACGCACACCAACGACATCCAACAACCATGTTAAAAAGTCTTATGTTAATGGGTGCATGGGCCTGTAACCCCAAAATGGATAGTTATTTTTATATATAGTTGTGGGGATTTTATATATAGTTCTGAAGCATTTTATATATAGTTCGGAGAATTTTATATATAGTTCTGAAAGCCAAAATCTGTTTGACAGAAACCCAACATAAAGAGGCCCATGCACCCAATAATGTATATATATATATGTATATATGATGTATATGTATACATATATATGTACATACATTACCATATATATATATATGTATGAACATGTAAACTGTATATATATATAGAGAATATTGGCAAGTTTAACCTTTTCCGTATCTTGGATATAGATGGTGGTGTCTTCGTGACCTTGTCCTAGGCCTGGTACCATCTGGGCCTTTGCGGACGAAGCTTCAGCAGTGCCGGGAAGGCTCAGCTTCCCAAGAACTAGTTGATGGAGGAATCAAACTGTTTATATATTGTATATACACATCCGATATATTGTTTATAGTATACTGTATTAAAAAGTATCAAAACAAGACGTATATAATATATGTGATGAATCAGATGTTGATTTGGAAAATCGTGAGCTGGAGAACCCAACAAGCAAAAAGGACCTGGTTTGACAGTGACGATTTTTTTTTTGGACCGTAAATTGGGCCTCCAATTTATCAGTTGATTCATGTTCACCCTTATGCAACTGTAGATATCTTGCATGAAAGAACCAGTTCTAACTTAACCTCGGTCTGAGAAAACCAAGTGCCCCCGCGAAGTCGCAACGGGCACACGTTGTTAACAAGCAATCTTTCCCATGAATCTCACAGCGAAAGGGCGGCCGATGGTCAGAAACTTCCAGGATCATCCCAGTGTCCTGTTACTCGTATGGCCATGACTCAGGAACCGATTATTGGAGGTACTAGTACCTACCAAATTTCAGGGAATAACCCCACAAAATATGGATATTTGGCTTGAAAAATGGTACATCCATATCAAGGGATCCTAAAATTCCTATTGATGTGATGTTTGTGGTGAACACTAACTTACCTGTAGTGAGTTACAATCTTGTTGGAGGCAGAGGGATCTCATCAACAGGGTACTGATTGGCCCAGGGGTATGTCAGACGTATGTCACTCATTTTGATATATACAGTATGGATCCAGTCATACTTTCTGAGAAGGTACGGCTAAGCCCCAAAATCATAGCCCAGTCATACTTCCTGAGAAGGTACGGCTGGATCCATAGGGATATATATATATATGTGGGAATAGCTTCGAAATGGGGACGAATCCCATCACCTGTGGGATGATTCTCCCAAGCATCAATTCACCGGGAAATAAGGGGTGCTCTTCCTGTAGGCTGACGTATTCGAAACCGTCGAAAGGTTGAGGATTTTCATTATCCCAACGGCTCCAAACACCTCGAATTGTACTTAGGGTGGGTTTTTGGGGTTCAAATACCTGAGACAAAATTTGGAACATTGGCTCATTAGCAGTGAGATGAACTATCCCAAGTAGACCAATTATCCCAACTATCCCATGATATTCTTAGGATCATCAGAGTTGTTTCCCTCCATTGGGGAGCAGCCCCACAGGCGCTGAACGTCCGGGTTTTCCGGCAAGCGACTCGAGGGCCTCAGGTTGGGGCAAGCCAAACAAGAACTGGTTGATGTTTTTGGGTTGAACACTGTGGTGCCCCATAGTTAGCTAAGTTGGTTTATAACTCCAATAACTTGAGTTTATGGTAGATATACCTTGATATACCTATACTTAATGGGGCACCACCTTGAATAGATTTGAACAATATAATAAACACTGTATGAGTATACACATCCTTCTTCATATTTTCAGACCACTGTTCTCTTTGTTTTTGTCAGTCCCGGGTGCAGGTGCGCCGCGCTTCGCATGCTTCGCATGCTTCGCATCACTCGGAAGGAGTCCACGGGTCAACCTGACAGCCAAATTTGGCAGCCATCCCGGGTGGTTTCTGCAAAATCGTGGATGATCATGGGGATATCATACAAGGTGGTGCCCCCCCCAGTTATAAATTGGTTATAAGCCCATTAACTATAGATATATCACCTATAACTCATAGATATTGGAGTTATAAACCAACTTAGCTATCTTGGGGGCACCACCTTGTATCATACCATCTGGTTATGACTAACATAGCCATGGAAAATCACCATTTTTTTCATAGGTAAACCCAGGTAAACTTCATCTATTTCTATGGGCCATGTTCCATGGCTATGTTAAATAACCAGAGGGCAAGTGGTAAAGCCAGTGATATAACCATGGCATATCTATGGATAGTCCCAGTTCATGGTATATCTATGGGAAAGAACATGAACTCTAGTATGGCACTCTGGTTTCAGATTTATGCAAGCATTAGTTTATGAAGCGTGGTTGATTTGGTAATTTTGACAAATAAGACATGAACTGTTTTCGAATGGTTGCGTTGTCAGCATGACGGGAAGAACTATCCACTGCCTAGGTGGATTCAGTTCACAGTGTCTCGGTGCCGAGATGGGGATGTATCCCAGGAACTTGTGTAAAGAATTTATAAAGAGATACTTAAAACTTAAAACCAATAAGCACAGTAAGCACATCAACACTGGAGGGATGTTCAAAAAATCCTGACCGAGCATCAGGAAACATAGCTAGATGTTAACTTTCAGGAAGCTGCGTTCCACATGTTTGTGTTTTTGAATCCATGTGAGTTCATGATTATGGTGCCCAAACTGTCCAGGATGTATTTGTGGAATCAGCACTTGGTTGGATAAAACGAAGCGCATTTTCCACACCCATACCATGTAATTATAAAATAGTCGCTTAGTTGCCTGTATGTTTTTTTGTCCTGATTGTTGTAGTAATTACCTGGGCAAATAACAGCCCCAATACTGTATATATCCATGTTACCATACCTATGGTAGCCTATGGGTGTAGGTTCAATGGTGGCTATGAATCAAAGCGTTGGTACCCTGCTGTTCAATCAAAAAATTGCTGGTTTTTAGATGAGCAGTGCTCAAAACCCCTGTTGGTTGATGATTAGTTCGGGGATTATACTGCCCAAATCTACCCAATATACTGGGGATTATAATAATCCAATAGGGAAATCCTTGGTTTCACCATCCAGTATAGAAAGAAAGAGGGATTTTGAACCCACCTGGAGGATCAACAACCTTGGAAAGTGATAACCATTGAGTTTTTTCATGTGAAAATCGATTAGGGTTATCCCATTGATAAACGGGGGCAAACGGCAAACGCTAACGATGGTTAGCAACCACTTGAGATTATTTATGGTTATTATATGTTATTACATGTTATTACATGTTATTACATGTTCTAGCTTTTCATTTCACGATGATTTTGTGATGTTTTTTTTTGTTACCGTAACGGTTACCGTAACGGTTAGCTCCACCGTTGTTTTTTCACCAGAAACCACCGACCTTGGCGTCACAGGCGATTCTGCGGGGCGCCAGCTGTTGCAATGGCTGGAGGAGCAGGATCCGAGCATCCGTTGGGAACTGGTGCTGGCAACTCGTCCCCATGAAATTTCTACACCGTTTTTTGTTGCTGCTTGGTGGCTCATCCCACTTAAGTGGCTTATAAGCCCAATTATAAGTGGATTAAGCCTACTTATCCCATTTATAACAGGGGTTATAAGCCACTTACTAAGTGAGATGAGCCACCAAGTGGTTATCTATATCTAACGTATCTTATATATATATATATAGTACATGTGTGTGTGTGATGTGTGTGTGTGTTATTTCTTCTTCTTCACTGGCTGTATCATGGATTTTGACCCCGTAGAAGTGGCAATATGATCTGTGATTTGCTTGAGGAACACCCAAAAAGTTGAAACTATTCCCTGTAGGTTCCCCAAGTAGTGGATTTCCCATTCGAAATATACAGTAAGCAAAATCATCTCAATCAAACCCAAGACCAGTTCATCCGCCATTTATATAATAGTTGCTGTACCCATTAAAACTATTTAAAACTTCCATATATAGTGGATTATCAATGTTCCTCTATTTTCCCACGATGTTCCTATGATACTGTGGATGGAAGCAACCCTGCACCAGTTGATAGATGGTTTATCCATTATTGATAGGGTTTCAACCATCCAAGGTGATGCAGAATTTCTTCCATCCACAGTATATCATTGTTTCTTTTGATAGATGTTCATTTGGATATAAATGGATATATATATATATCTCACGGATATATATATATATATATATATATATATGTTCCTTATTTTTCCTATATATATATATATGTTCCCATGATGTTCCTATGATCTGTTCCATGTAAACTTACCATTTGCTTCGGGGCTTTCCCATGGTCCGGCAGTACTGCCAGGGTGCAGAGGTCTCCAGGGCGTTAGACGTCGTTTCCGTCGGGACGCTCTGTTGGATCGTGGGGCAGGTGGGTTTCATGAAGAGATGCGGGATTTCTCCAACAAAAAATTGGGTTTTAATGGGATTTAATGGGATTTTAATTGGATGTTAATAGGATCTACTCTCTGGTAAACTAAGATAGCTATTGAAAATGGCAATTTAGTTTGTTGATTTACCCATTAAAAATGGAGGTTTTCCATGGCTTTTTGTATGTTTACTAGAGGGTAATAACTTGTTAGAAAGTGGGGCTATAATGTGAGTAAAACCCATAAACCACCCATCACTGGGAATGGTAACCATACCACCTATTTGTGGTGATGACTTGGGGATGCTTTATTATTTTGTACCAACTTGAACCAAATGTGATGGGTTTTGTTCGACAAAAATTGGGAAGCTGGCCAACAACATTGGAGATTTATGAAACAACCACTACCCTCTGGTAAACTAACATAGCTATTGAAAATGGCCATTTATAGTTGATTTGTCCATTAAAAATGGTGATTTTCCATAGTTATGTAAACGTTTACCAGAGGGTATGAAACAACCACTGGGACCCCATCAAGATGAGAGACCAACGTGGTCTGCCCGGCTTTGAGTACTAATGCGCGCAGAATGTGCGAATTCAATGAGTTTCTGATGGTGGCCAGGTGGCCAAAATTTAAACATGGAACCCCAAAGATCGGATTTGTGAGATGATGTTCCTCTTGGATATGGCTCTCTTGGGAATTTAGTATTTCATTGAATGGATTGTAGCAATGCACTTTGACGTTTACTTAGCCTTTTTTGTGGTTAGATTGGTAAACACCATTCATCCCACTAAGTCAGTTAGTAGCAGGACATCCCCCAATCACCAAGTCCCAAGTCCCGTTTCTACTAGACATCTCCTGATTCTATGCAGGAATGGGCCCCCAAGTCACTGTATGGTTGATGTTCAGCCATCCTAACTGTAGATATATGATTATGCATGAAATAAACCAGAATCAAGGGTAATTAAGGTATGTTTAGCAACTTACCCCTCTTAAAAATGGGGGGCTCGCTTTGTAGCTATATCCCAAGGTTCCGGGTTTGTCTGAAAATACGGTGGGCCCCCCAAATCCAATGGTTTATAATTCATGTCCATATTGGCTGTTGCAACATGTTCAGGCACATCCAGGCACATCACATAAAGTTAGTTGTGTCCCATTAAAAAATCTCAGAAAACATCCCCATGAAAATTTCCCCATACGCAATTCTGTCCTTTACATATTTGTATTTTGTCTTACTTCATGTTTCATCATTGGTGATGGTTAAGTACTTCATAATTTCTAATGGGTTAAACAAGCATGTTTGAGCATTGCTTGAACATGTTTCATTTGTTAAACCACAATAGTTATAATCAACCTGTAATTGTGGGAAGGTCCAATTTACTTGAACTAATAACAATTTCATGTCAATCTGGTTATTGTTTAAATACCTTGATTTAGTGTTAAAATAATAACTTATAACTATAATACCTGGTTGGTGGTTTGGAACATTCTTTTATTTTTCCATATATTGGGAATTTTATCATCCCAACTGACGAACTCATATTTTTCAGAGGGGTAGGTCAACCACCAACCAGTATATAATCAATGATCGTTGATTTACCTATTAAGAATTGTGATTTTCCATAGTTTTTTGTATGTTTACTATGGAAAATCACCATTCTTAATTGGTAAATCAACCGTAAATGGCCATTTTCAATAGCTATGTTAGTCATTACCAGAGATAAACCCAACAGTTATTTAGTTAAAATAGTAACTTGTAACTTATAACTATACCAACCTAGTCTAACTGTACAGCAACATTTTTCATGGGTCACTTCTCCAGGATCCAACATTGGGACGCGAGCTGGTGGTCTTACGGGAGGTGGAGGAAGGAGAGGCGGGGCGCTAGGGCGCCAGGGCGGTGGGGGATGGTTTGGGTCCAAGAAAAAGCATCAAACATGGGGAAAATCAACAGACATGGTGGTTTAATATGGCTATGGATCAATACCTATACATACCATTTTTAGGGAGATGAACTTCATGGTATGACAATGTCACTATGATGGTTAATGGATATAATGGGGATATTGATGGGGATATAATATCTTATGATGGTTAATAGTTAGCTAATAACCAGCAAGTAATCTAAACAAGACAATGGGGAACTAATAATAAATATAATGAACATAAAACCATACTGAATGTGGTCATATTGGTAAGGCTGTTACAGTTTGTGAACTGGAAACACACTGGATTTTTTTTAAGATGCACATCATCGAAGGTTTCATGGGCCTAATAGTTTTCATGGCTATGTTCAAGTAGCTGAGGATAACTCCAACAACTGGCCTAGGTTGATTTATGGTACAATGTGGGGCCCCCAAACGATAGCTAGGTTGGTGAAGATAATTCCAATAACTATGGTTTATTGTACTTATAACTATAGTTAATGCGGCTTATAAACCAACTTATTACTGGGGGGCCCCACATTGTAGATTAATATCGAGTTGAATTTCCTGGAAGTTATCAGCCAACTTGCTTAATTCTGGAGCACCACCTTGTAGAAAAGCCGCTCTTCATTGGGACATTTCACCTCCACTTTTAAGTGCAGCTATCATGGCACAAAAAAACACCAAATTATAAGTTGATTTATCGACGCATTCAACCGTAGATATATCCCCTACAACATGTTTTAAATCAACCAGCTAAACAAAGTCCTTATCGACAAGTACAGTCAATATGAACTAGATTTATAAGCACCAGGTAATCTAGTGATAAACCATAATTTATAGTAACTGACCTCTCGCGTTTGTTGGGCCCCTTCCTCAGGAACTCATCAAAGTGCCGCCGGAGATGTGCATTCCGGCTGATGATCCTCAGGACCTGTCCTGGACCATCATTGTTTTTTATTTTCGCCTATATACACCATCCAAAATACGACCAATATTATATATATATTATAAAGGGAAAGTCTCCAAGTTTTAAGATAACATGGGAAAATCCAATGCTAAAATTCTAAAAGTGTGACAAACCGAACCGTGTCTATCTTTTTTGGAGTTAAATATAGACTTGTATACATACTCTCTGAATTAAATCTAACTCATGGGTGAATAGTGATTGACTTTTGTTTGCCAGGCTTGATTGCCAGAGTGTACAACCAATGAAATCCCCAGGTCTCTCAATGACGTCCTCCTTTTATTGATGGCTAGCAGTTAGAATCGCCCATGCTTTGGTGGTTTCACCCCAGTAGGTAGGTTGTTTTATTCTTTGATCCTTGGCCATCAACGGGCATACTACCCAGGCACAAACAAAAATGCAAGGTTAGTTGAGATTGCTTAGTTATATAGTTGTTGGTTCGTAAACCTCATCAACTAATATTGTATCCCCCTTGAACTCGAAAGCAAGTGAACATGCTATACATCCCCTAAGTTGGTTTTGTTTACTTGGGATATAACAACCTAACTATATAAACCCTAGAATTCCCCAAGTGAACTAAGCCAACTTACCCGTAACTTACCTATCTCGGGTGACGGCGGAGGACGACGGCGACGGTGAAGACGTGCGGCTGGCTCTGGCGGTGCTCAGAGCTGCTTGGGGCTGCAGAACATCATGGGATCAGTGGGGGGCGGTTATCAACATATAAACACAATGGGTTTTACATGGTTTACCCTCTGGTAAACTAACATAGCTATGGAAAATCACCATTTTTTAATGGGAAAATCAACTATAAATGGCCATTTTCAATAGCTATGTTATATTACCAGAGGGTAATGATCTTTTCTCATACCGGTAGATTACGTTGGATGACGTTAGATTTCGGAAGTTGGATGCTTTCATATGGTTTAATAGTAGCTTAAGATTGTTTTATATGGCTGAATAGGGATATAAATAGGATGACAGTAAGATATCATGGGATATGAAAATAGTGGGTTTAAGTATAGTCATCCGAAAAAAAAAAAGTAACAATTTTAAAAGTAAATCCTCATTGACATAGTGTAGATTCACGCTTCTATTGTTTCAGCGTGTAAACCATCAGAATCATCAGAAGATAGGTGTTTTACCCATCAGATATATAAATATGTTTGCCAATAACAAATGGAATTGATTGGAATTGGGTTTTGGGGCTGAGGATCTTTGTGGAAAGCTCGTTCCATCCACAGGTTAGTCCGCAATTTCCCGTCTGAAACTAGCCATAATTTGTGGGCAAAATCATGATTTTCAGACACACCCATGTCTTTCTTGACCTAAACTACCTAAACAAATGGGATTTCACCATCAGAAATGAAGAAATGGATAAACATGGTGGTTTGGTCATGTTTCGTGCTGAACTTCAAAACCATGCCAAACCATTTGTGGGTAGGAAAACCTATATTTTTTTGGTGGAGATCTAAACCCTCACATGGTTGATTCTCCTCATAGGTTGTGGAGCCCTGAAAGAGGCTTTTTGCAG
This sequence comes from Cladocopium goreaui, assembly GCA_947184155.2. Lineage (NCBI taxonomy): Eukaryota > Dinophyceae > Suessiales > Symbiodiniaceae > Cladocopium > Cladocopium goreaui. The sequence goes on from CAMXCT020001819.1 coordinate 109,011, forward strand.
AGAGGATTCACATTTGTGAGTCAACACTCTGCGGCCCAAATGGGAAACATGGGACAACTGGGCACATTGAAGCCACGAACCCAACTGGTTGCTCCAGTTGGTCCATGTTAGCTTTCTATTCCAAGTGGGATGATGATCGCTGAGGAATTTGCTCGACCCTTAAAGTAACATAGAATCATACAATGTGGGGCCCCCCAGTTATAAGTTGGTTTATAGATCCCATTAACTATAGTTATAAGTACAATAAACCATAGTTATTGGAGTTATAAACCAACTTAGCTATCTAGGGGGCCCCACATTGTAGATGTGTGCAAATATATGGAAATCCAACAGAAATAGAGATGATCTGAGCATGGACATGCATTGATTTTCTATATCTGTGTTAGTTTACCTCAGGGGTATTTGTTGCGTAGCAGGCCTAACTTTCAGCAGCCCAGTTTACTCGGAGTTGAGGTCTGGGACGAGGAGTTCTGGCAGGACACAGCTGGGGATTTGGACATTTCAACCACTGCAGGACTGGTTTTTCAGACCCAGATACCTGTGCCGCATAGTTTCCATAGTTTGCTTATAGCTCCAATCCCTAGGCTTATGGTGTACACAGTATACTGGATTCTATCGAACTAGTTCATGGGGGCTACCACCTTTTAGGGCCCTCTATCCTTCCTGAAGAGGCTACTCTGAGCTTGGGCAAGATGTGGCAACATTGTTTGGCTGGATGTTGAACCACGAAGCACTCATCTTACTTGGCAGTGCCGTTCCAGTGATAAGTGGCTCCATATATATATATATCATACATATATATATATCCATATATATATAATATATATATAGAACGATAGCTATTCCCGATTATGGTGGTTTAAATCCCATGAGTATACCATAGTTTTGCAGTAACCGCAGAACTGCGGGGGCCGAGTGGTTGCAGCAGGGGCCGCAGGCTTATCGTGCCGTGTGGCCAAGTGAATCTGTTCTGCGACAGATCCTACCAGCAGGGGGCTCAGTGGCCGGCGATGGCCTAAAAATATTTTTGCCATACATGGACAATAACCACAACCAACAAAAGATTATTTTGGTGGACAAAGATTGACAGTGTCTACACATATATATATATATAATGTGTGTATATGTATATATATGTAATATGTGTGTATAATATATATGTAATGCATAGTATAGATGTGCAAAGATCACAGATGAGAATAAAGCCATATGAAAATCTCCGAAGCTGCTGGATGTTGCTTCTCTTTGAGTGTAGATATGTATAGCTCATCTCTTTGCCAAGGTTCACTGGCCAGAGAGCCGCTTCCAGGAATTTCCCAGCATGCCAAGACTGCAGGTGCCCTGGTGGATCTTAGGGTTTTCAGAATTTGGGGAGATTCCATGAGATTCCATGCTGGGGCCATAATCTATCATAATCTACAATGTGGGGCCCCCTAGATAACTAAGTTGGTGAACATAACTCCAATAACTATGGTTTATTGTACTTATAACTATTGTTTATTGGTTTTAGAAACTAACTAACATCACCGGGGGGCCCCACATTGTATAGATCCCAAGCCATATGAAACCAGAAAAAACAACTCCCAAATGCCCAAATCTTCACTCGCTGTCTTGGTCTCCTGATGAAATTTTGCCAACCCCGGAGATGTGTGAAGATCTGTGGAGCGCTCTTCAAAATCAGCAAAACAACAGAGATATATGGAGTATACATGAAATGAATACTTGGAGACAAACCATATAACAATATTTGATGAGTATTCTTATTCATATAACAAACCATATAACAAACCATATACCATTTTTCTATGGGGAGAAATCATATAGATATGTACTTGGTGAAAACTATCCCAGTTAGTAAGTAGGTTAGTCCGCCAGTTTTAAGTGGACTATGGAACCCTACTTAGCCCACTGAAAAAACACGGGTATAACCTACTTACGATTCGTGGGATGAACCACCAAGTAGAGTATACATAGAACCTCAATGATATTCCAGTCATTGATCTCATGTCCACATTATTCGTTAATGCATGAAATCCCACCATGCACCTCTCTTTTGTCAAATCCTGTAAATCCCATATTTATATATATATACTAATTATAACTGTTTGAATTTTATACATCCCACAAATATGAGTTCACATAAATATGAAATAACCCCAAAATCCATCAAAATCCCACATTATATAAATCTCATATATCCCTATCCAAGTACCTTCTCAGGAAGTTGTTTTTTTTTGTTTTTTTTCGGGGGTTCGCCGTCCCTTCGCAGAAAGTATTTGGATCCATACATATGTATGTAAATCCCATAAACACAATTGATTGAATTATACTCAGAATGTACGCCTGGATCCACAGGAATATGATCCCATGTTAATATCTGTATATATAGGCTCGTCCCCGCTTCTGGAACCACGGAACCACATGGGGTGGGGGGGTGGGGTGGGGTGGGATGTTAACGTTCATGTGACCTTGCGGCAGGATGTTAACGTTCATGTGAACTTGCGGCAGCAGTGGATGCTACGCACATGCGGGGTGGGGGGGGTGGGGTGGGATGTTAACGTTCATGTGACCTTGCGGCAGGATGTTAACGTTCATGAACCGCGCAAACCTGAATTAGGTTGGTAAAACTTGTCCATTCCGTGACGAAATTTCGTCGCGGAATTAACAAGTTTCATTAGGGTCATTATCATCATCATCATTATCATGATGATGATGATGATGAAGATGATGATGATGATGATGATGATGATGAAACTTGTTAATTCCGCGACGAAATTTCGTCACGGAATGGACAAGTTTTACCAACCTAATTCAGGTTTGCGCGGTTCCAGAAGCGGGGACGAGGCTATATATACATATATATATACGATAGGGTTTGCTCCTATATTAAAGCCATATTTTACCATCCCATGTGTACAATAGTACAGTAATATAATATATATGATATATGTATATAAATCCCTATGCCCATACGATTATATGTATATATTATATTATTATATATATGTTAAAGGGAACGAGATGAAACAACATGTGCAGCATGCAGTGTTAAAACAACATGCTGTGACCGCCAAACATTGGCTCAAGCGTATGGAGAAAAGGGACGCGTCGTGTGACTCCGCATGGCATTTGTCGGCTACCAGTAGCAAGGGTACTACAGGTCTGAAATAACATCCAGAACAAGGATCCATTTGTTCACAGGTTATCAGCCGTAGGGCTCACTTCTCCCGTCGGGAGAGTGGTACCTGCGTGCTGGTAGCCGGGCCTTCTGAGCATTTGATTGAGGACGCAAAGGACCAATCAGCTCATTACTGCAAAGATGCAAGGCGGTAGCGGAGATTCACGCACCACGCAGTTTACCTTCAACGAGAACACTGCCATGCCGGTCGAGGAGGTCAACCAGTCTTCCCCTGGTGACACGGCAGACAGTGGTGGGATACGCTCTACCCGAACTACACAGTCCGGATGGCAAGTAACGACGAACAGACGAAGGATATCCACCCAAAGTACACCAAGATCTTCTCGAAACAGTCCTCGGAGTGATGTTGTCCGCCAAGGGCATCGACCATCTCGAGGACGAACTACTCCTAGGGACAGATCCACCAGGGCCGTGACTGACCGAATTGGTGAGAGGACCGGGGATAGTCGTGTTAAGAGGAGATCAACGGATACTTCTGTGGCTAGTGAACCTATTGCCATGATAGAAGAACTACGGGCACAATGTCAATCCCTACGTAGTCCGTTGAACCAAATGGAAGCATACGCCGCATCTAGAGATCAACTGATTCATGACATTGAGATTAGATTCACCGAGTATCTTCAGGAACACAACCAGAATGTATTTGATGAAGTCAGTGCACTCAATCACAGATTGTCACGTTCCGCGAATGAGGTTGCAGAATATCAAGCAGAACTAATGGTAGCATCTCAGGAAGATGAAGGTGCAACAATACGCATCCAAGACCTTGAGCGCCGAGGTGCCCTAATGGAACATGGTGCACGACGGATCCATCAACGTGGTATGGAGATCCAGGAGGAGTACAAGGATGAAGTACATCACCTTCAAGGACTATTGGGTAATACGGAGGCAAGACTTCAACAACTTCATCAAACTAATGTCTTAACCACCGATATTGCCAATCGACTGTACAATGAAGGTCAGGAAATGCAAACTGATTTCCAGAACTCAATCATGGAATATCGTAATCGATCCGAAATGGCATCCTTCTCTAGCAATCAACTTGAAGTGATTAGCCAACAGCAGTCAATTGCAGTTCATGAACTATCTGAACGGAATCAACTATTGAGTGAAGCTTTGGTTCAGTCTCGTAAACAGGCCGAGCTGTATGAAAGCAGTATTGACGAGATCACTAGAGAATCTAGGAAGAAGGTTTTCGAGGCAAATCAGGCCAAACTGGAAAGCGATCTGAAGCATCGGAATACCGAACATGATACCGTCAAGAGAATTGCATCATACAGGAACCAAGAGGCCGAAGCGATATCACACCTGAGGCTTGAATCACAGGCCAGCGTGAATTCGATCGCGAGGGCCGAGCATTATGAAGAGCTCTACACCAATGAGCAGGAGATGAACTGCGAGTTAAAGGATGAGATCAAGTTGCAGAACACGAAGTTGCGGAGATCGTTGACTCAGGGTACTACGACCGACGGTCGTGGCCCCGATGAGATGCTTGTTGAAGATCTACGCAATCAAGCCAAAATTGCTCAAATAAGGGTTCAGGATCTAGATCATGAAGTTCATGAATGTTTACAAGAAAACATGTTATAGAAAGAAAGATTGGCTGAAGTTGCGGATGTAGGGACGTCGTCCCTCACCAATGCTGAGGTCCGAACTCTAAGATCTGAACTAGAGAGTGAGCGAAAGTTGAAATTGGCTAGTGGTGTTCAACAATATGAGAAATCATGCATGTTCATGGGGGAAATCCAGGATAGGGATGAAAAGATTGGCATCAAGAATTCTGAGATTGTTGACATGAAACGTCACTTAGATGAACTGAGAAAAAGTCTCAAGGATTCTGAAACATCTATGGCTAGGATCAGTCCTGACACACTTCCCTATTCGGCAGGCATTCCCAACTCCGATCTCGCATCCAGACTGGTCATCGACAAACTGGAGAATGACGTGAGTGAGGCTAACTGTGAAAACGCTATTCTGAAATCTTGGGTTTCGCAGATCGACAAGGAGTCGACTTATGAGACAAATGTGGCTCATTCCTATCGTCGGCATGCTGTACCTCCTCAACAACAACAGCATTCTCAATCAAGCAAAAGAATCGCTGATCTGCTGAAAGAGGTTGACAACAAGATCGCCGGCGGAACTGAGAGGGACTATTACAAGCCACCGAGTGGATGGGGCGGTCCGCCTGACCCTGATGGACCTCCGGACCCTTTCGGGCCTAACGGCCCAGGACCACCTCCTGAACCTCCAGGTTTGCCTTCAGTTCGAGGATCACAACGCGATTCAGCAGATGATGTCTCCACAGCGGCTTACACTGCAGAAGAAGTACCGAGAATGTCAAGACGAGAGGCTGACAAAGTCTATGTTAGCCCATGGCCAAAGCAACAGAATCTTGGGGTTTGGCAATCAGATCTCATCAAGAGTGTTGTTCTTTCGGCAAATGACGGGGATAAAGCCGCATGGGAAGCATGGCTACAGCCGGCTATTCGACCAAATCCTGACATCGAGCTATTGAATGACAGTGGGGGGCAACGGTATCAGTCCATCGACGCCAAGTTGTCAATTGCATTGTCAAACGTGATAGCCCAAGCCGGTGATGTTGCTCGTCATGTAGCGATCAAGTTGAGATTGAGAACACAAAGTCATAGCCGAAGAGGAACCTATGTCATGGGACGGGAAATCTTGGCTATGATTCTGGAGCACTTCAGAACCCCAGGTCAACGAGAAACATCCTTCACCATGGAACACATCGTATCGATGAAGTATCTCGGTGACTCGAACCTAGAAGTGTTCTACGAGAAATGGATGGAGATGGTATCAAACATGATGCCGGATGATGTACCTCCTGACGATTGGCTTCGTGATGCTCTATACAAGAAGATTCGAAATTCGAGTCTTATGATGTTCGACATCAAGCAGTACGAGTCATGGATGGAAGGAGACCAAAGACGAAATTATCGCTACCTGTTGGACGTCATCGAAAGGCACATCTCCAGAATCAGAGAGGACAAGCATGTGGCCGCCAGAGAGAAGTATGCGAGAGACTTTGCAGGTGGCGGCAAACCTTCAGCTCCTGCTCCGAACCCAACTGCCGCTGCACCGGATGCAAATCCAAAAGCGAAGCCTAAAGCTACTCCCAAGGAGAAGGCAGCGCCCAAGGCGAAGGCCAAGGCCGATGCAGCTCCAGTTCTACCATCACCTCAGCCTAAACAGCATGCAAAAGGAAAAGGTCAAGGGAAAGGGAAGGATCGAGCAAACAGCCGAAGTACCAGCCCCAGATCCAAGAAGAAGATCCCATGCCATTTCCATTTCATCAAGAAATCATGCAGAAAAGGCAAAGATTGTGAATACAGTCATGATCAAAAGGTGTTCGAGGCGAATAAGAACGCAAAAGGGAATGGTCGGAAGCCAGGAACTCCAAGAAGTCAATCTCCGGCAAACAAGACCAAGAAGATCGATGAACCATGCTGGCATTGGGCTAAGGGCAAGTGTCGGTATGGAGACAAATGCAACAAACGCCACGATCCTCATCTATTTAACATTGCTCCCAACACCGAAGCACCAAGCTCAAAGGCTACTCCTGCACTTGTCCATGATTGGAGCGATGATGAAGAGATGTTCCATAAGGTTGCATCGAACGTGGTCAAGAAGAAGGTCAGATTTGATGAGTCTAAGACTCACGTTCAAACTTACATAAAGAAGGACTTCGTGAAGTGCAGTCGGAAATCTCAAACTGTCTCCAAAGGTCATGATAAAGTTGGAAAGCCCACTGATCAGATAAGGAAAGATGAGCAATGGTCTTATTCATGTAGATTAGCTTCGAGCCGAGGGAAAGCAATGGCTATTCTGATCGATGAGAAGGGTGGACACAGTGACATTGATGAAGTCCTGGTTATAGTCGGCCCTAGCATGGACATCCTGATCAGACTCGATGTCGAGGACGGTGAGGTGTCCAGGGAAGTTTTTGTGGAGAACTATGTTCAGCATATTGAAGGCCGATATGGTAAAAGGGGCAACACAATGTGTATCACTGTTCCTGTTGAGGAGAGAGATAAGAGATTCATATTGGATTCTGGAAGTGGTCATGATCTCATTTCATCCACGCGAAGAAGTAGAATGGATCTCCCAACATACGATGACAAAGTCGTCAACTTCCATACAGCAAATGGGGTAACGTGTTCGACCAAACGTTCAAGCATCAAGTTCGAGGCATTCAGCGAACCAGCAGAAGCTCACATCTTGGAGGACACACCCTCCGTGCTCTCCATGGGAAAGCGATGCGTTGATCTTGGTTACTCCTTTGTATGGCCGACCGGAAGAACTCCATTCATGTTGGATCCAAATGGCAACATCATCGAGATGACCGTCAAAGACTATATTCCCTATGTGAGCGTCGATCAAGAAAAGAGCAAGTTGAAATCATCTTGTGTGGAGAAGATCATGGCAGTTCTTGATGATGGATGCTCAACATCGGAAGGTGAAGGTCTTTTGGTCATTGATGGAGAAAGTGGGGATGAACTTGAAGATCTTTCCGACTCCGTTGGACGATCCAATGTTAAGTCACCCAAGAGATCAATGAAGAAACGTAAGAAAGCTAAGGTAAGAGATGATCAACATGAAGTGGCTGTTGGAAGTGATGCAGGTGATGCTGAGGAAATGTCGTGCTATGCCGATGAGTATGCCGAGTTTGAGGACGACGGATACGATCCCAGCATCGCACCTGATGACATTCATGAAGATCATCCAATTGAAGTTGAAGAAATCCCTGAAGACGGAGGAGGTGAAGACGACGATGATGTTATTGATGTTGATGAGGAAGATGGAGGAGTCCGATTGAGTAAGAGGGGAACTTTGAAGAATGAAGCACGGTCGAAGGTTCACCTTCTAACTCATCGCTACAAGAACCCTTAATGTGAGTCCTGCGTGCGTGCCAAGATGAAGCACAGGAAAACGTTCAGAGGTGCGTTTCAGCGTAAGCTCACAAAGTTTGGAGACCTGATCACATTCGACTATGTTGACAACCGTCGTATTGCTGAACAGGACTATGGCGACGACAAAACCATCTTTGTCATCAGGGATAGATATACAGGAATGCTTCAGTCTTATCCTTCTGCCAGAAAGGACACAGACGCCGTTATACGGGCGGTCAAACAGTTCATGGGCCGTCGCAAGATTCGAGAAGCATACTCCGATGATGCCCCACAGTTCGACAAGGCAATGAAGATCCTGAAGATCCCAATGGATACTTCCTTGGCCGGAAAGACCAAGCATAACTCTCTTGCAGAAAGAACTAACCAATTTGTGCTCGTGGCAACAACTACCTGTCTACTTGAGGCAGGGATTCCACCATGCTTTTGGATGTATGCCATCAGATGCGTGAGCCATTTGCTCAACATCGAGCCCAACGACGATGAGGTGAGTTCTTGGTGCAAACTTCATGGAGAAGAATTCAAAGGGAAGATGATACCCTTTGGTGCCCTCGTGTATTTCAAGCCCAGTGGTTCACGTGAACGAGAACAACAACACAAGTTTGACCCTATGGGAATCCCTGGAGTGTTCGCCGGATACTCCATTGGTCCCGGGCTCCATTGGTCAAGAAAGTACAGGGTATGGGCACTATGTGATTGGAGCAAGCAGAACTTGGCTTATGATGCGGAGAAGCCCATCGCCAAGCTGAGGACTCCACACTATACTGAAAGGGTCGAACTAAAGGAACCCCTTGAATTCCCATGTAAGTTAGAATATGAGAGGATTAATGTTTCCATTGAGGGATTAAAAGTGAAAGATCGTCTTGAAGGAAACCCAGAAATCCTACCACCACCTCCACCAGATGATGATGATGATGGTGGAGATGATGACGATGGTCACGGTGGTGGTGGTGTACCTTCGTCGAAGGTCCCACGGGAACCAACTGAAGGAGAGTTGGAAGCTGAAAGGCACCTTGACGCTATGTCAGAAAGATTGGGACCACCAGGTATCGATAAGCCAGCACATCCAGACCTTCATGTTCCAGAAGGAGGGCCAGATCATTACTCCGTTGGGAAGGCCGGGGATGGGATCGTATACCTGAATGACGATGGTGAATGGGTGAAACTCAATGCTCGCGGTCATCCATATCGTATTGATGAACGTGGTTTTCGCAGAATATCAACTACTCCAAGGCCTTCAAAATATACCCCTGACGAGTGGAGGAAGATGTCACCAACTGTCAGAAAAGGGATTGCCAAGGCCGAAGAGAAGAAGCTTGAAGCAGAAAAGGAGAAGAAGAAAAGCGATGCGAAAATCAAGGAAAGTGAAGAGCGAGCAAAGAGAAAAGAAGAAAAGAAGAAAGAGAAAGAAGCAAAGAAAGCCAAGTCCTTCTAAGAAAGATGACAAAGACGATCACGTCTCTGGAGTGGCCATGTCTCAAGACCATGTCCGAAGAGGCAAAGTTTTTCAATATGGAAAAGGGTCTAATTCTCCCGTCGGGAGAGGGACCTTTGCCTCTGCTCCATGCTATTCAGATCTATCAGACACTGATGTACCTGATGATGATGACTTCTTGATGGAGTGGGACGAGTGGTCGGAGATCGAGAAGGGCAAGGGACCGAAAGCCACTTGGAACAACGACAAAGTGTATGACTTCAACCAGGGGAAAGTGGTGGCTGCTGCAACATTGCACAACACCAACGAAGTACCCCAAGACGCTCGTGGCCTCAGTGATGTTTTCCTTCCATTTCCATGCATGCCATGCATTAATCATTGTGATGATCATCGAGAAAAGCTAGCTTCAAATGGAGATGGAATAAATATCAACAAGATGTTCAACACTGCAGTGGCTAGACCTGTTGGTCGAAAGGAAATGATGGAAAACGATGATGCACGTAAAGCTATGAGGAAGGAATGGTTGGGTCAACATGCTGCTGGAGTTTACGATTTCAGTATCATTAGAGAATACGATGATGTTGTTCGTGAAGCAAAGGCAAACAAGACAGAGGTTCACATGGCCAGAGTGCATGGTATCTGTGTTGAGAAAAATTACCAATTGCCCGCAGGAAGCCCTAGTAGAAAATTCAAAGGCCGAGGTGTCTTGCTTGGTAATCAGGTGAAGAACCAATTCTGGGAGGCTGCTTTCTTCCAGGACTTGGGCAATTCTCCAGCTACTTTTGAGGCATCGAGATGGGCTGATTTCTATGGGTGTCTTCCTGGCCATAATGTAAAACTTGCCGACGCTATTCAGGCGTACATTCAAGCAAAACTAACCGGACCACCATGTTGGGTTGAGCTACCCGAAGATGCTTGGCCAGACGATGTCGATATTCGAAAGTTTCGTAGACCAGTTGTCAGATTGGTTAAAGCTTTATATGGTCACCCCGATTCGGGAACAATGTGGGAACAACATTGTGATCAGAAAGTTCGAGAACTCGACTTCGTTCCTGTTGGAGAAGAATGGCCTTCAATGTATTTTCACAAGAAACTGAAGTTACTTCTTGTCATCTATGTAGACGACTTAAAGCTGGCAGGACCGGAAGAGAACCTGACTAAGGGTTGGGAGATGCTTCGATCAAAACTCAACATCGAGCCCGAGACTGACTTAGGACTCTACCTTGGTTGTATTTTGAGAAAGGGATCTACCAAACTTCATGATGGAACCCCGGTGTCAACCATGACCTATGACATGGAAGGTTTGTTGAAGCTGTCGGTTGAGAAGTACTTTGGACATTGTTGGAAAAGATACGAAGTTGAAACACGTATCCACTCCAAGTCTACCTGAAGAAACAAAGAAACACAAGTCTAGAGCACCATGTCCCGGGAACCCCAAGAACAAGAAGGTATGTCCATGGTGTACTCATGAATTTGATCCGGACGCTCCATTGTTTTATGAACAAGGAACCCAAGGGGAAGACGTCTCGCCTGGGGAGTCTGAGAGAGGTGCATTAGCGCCACACGCTGCTAGCGTGTTGATGAAGCTGCTGTACGCGGCGAGGATTGCTCGTTTTGATCTGCTTCGTTCCATTAATTCCCTGGCCAGGAATGTAACAAAGTGGACCATTGATGACGATGCAAAGTTGTATCACTTAATGTGCTACGTGAATTCCAGCCTATCTAAAAGAATGACCGGATGGGTTGGGGACAACTTCAATGAATTGACATTGTCTTTATTTGCTGATGCTGATTTTGCAGGGTGTGCCCAGTCTTTGAGATCAACTTCAGGGTCTCATATGCATATCCAGGGTAACCACACACGGTTTCCTTTGTCCGGGGGCAGCAAACGGCAAGGATGCGTAAGCCATTCGACGCCTGAGGCCGAAATCGTGGCAGCCGATGTCACCCTCCGTACTATGGGTTTGCCCGCAATGAGCATCTGGGAAACGCTGACGGGAAAGTCGCCCAAATTATTGTTCCATGATGACAATCAGGGCATGATCGGTGTAGTCAGGTCGGGTCGTAACCCCACTATGCGGCATCTTGAGAGGACCCATGGCATAGCCATTACTTCCCTCCATGAACATTTTACTCGGGAGAACTACGTACTCATGTATGAGGTGACCTCGAAAATGGCCGCTGACATTCACACCAAAGGTTTCAAGAATCCGTTGGCATGGAAAAGAGCATGTATGCTCATCAACCTGTTGGACCCTGGTGACATCGGTACGAAAGATCTGCTCGATATGGTCTCACCCACCACGGATGTTGATACCACTGTCCGACAAGTGTTTCAAACCAAAACTCAAGATGTTCCAAATTTTCCGTATACCGAAATACCTATTCTACCACCTGAGGTGTATCAGAAGGGTCTTTCTGGTAAAGAACAAGTACAACAACTACCTGGTATGGATCCCATATTGGTTGTTAAGACGCCAACTTTCTTTAGAAAGCGACCACCTGGTGTATCATTGCCTCACGATTGTTTGAGAAGTACCTGGATACTTTCTCATGGCAAATGGATCAAGGTTGAGGATCGAGTTCCACCTGTTCAACAACAAGACCGTTTTGATCAATGGGTAGAACGAGCTTGTTTCCAATACCATCCGTGTAAATTTAGTATATCACCGTCGGTGATTACTAGGCAATCAGCTGGTGTTGTCTCACCGGGACACCTGGCGTCAACAGCACGACAAGGGCTCCATGCTGCTGCGGTGCCAACTCGTCAGACCCCAGTCCTGAAGTATCCTCAGTTAACTGTGGGGGTAGGTCAACTATTTTGTCATCAATCCCATGGAAATGAACCCACAACCATTCATGCAGCTCCATGTGGTACTGCTCGGGTGATCAACACGCTCCTTCGAGTTGTTCATGGGGGGAGTTCCGGATGGGGTAGTCTTCCAATGGGATTTCCTCCGTCGGGGGACCCCGATGATGATCCATATCCCACAGAAAACAAAGATCCCAATCGACGACGAATTATACTTGCCGGTGGTGACGTGATCGCTGGTAGGGTATCAAAAGACAAAGCCTATAACCCCTCAACATCGTCGAGAAAGGGAAAGAAGATATCCAAAAATGAATGTGATCGAGATGAATGGATATGGAAGGATGAAACAACGTTGACGAGAGTGCACAAAGTACCAAGAAGAAAGATGTTTACCCCCAAAGAGGCTGACTTTCTGCCATGTAAGCTGAGACGGTTTAGAGATGAACGGGAAACTAACCAAGTGTTTCAGTCAAGTGGGAGATTGATCCATGACTCATGGAGATTGGCGGGGAATAACATCGAGAAGACCAACAAAAGAAATGAATTTTGGACAGGGACCACTACCTTCAAGATCATATCCAATGCAGACATCAAAGATGTGATGGACAGCGGGTCTGACGTGGAGGACAGGGCATCGTGCCAGGACACCGTGGTCACCTGTATCCTTGATGGGAACATGAAAATCATTCCATTGGATGACATGTTTATAGCCCATCATTACAAGTTGAAGCATGAGACCAGAAAACAAAATGATTGGGATATTCAGATGACACTACATCGAAAGAATGGGAAGATCTGACATATCACTTCAAGCAATCTTATGCTGATTTTCTCGGGAAGATACTCAATGACGTTGTCATATCGCTCAACGTATATGAGATGAAAGATGATGTCCCATGCCTGCTCCTTATGTGTGCTGAAACGCAAAGTATCATCACCAAGATTCACAAACAAAGTCGGTTTAAGATGATGCATGTGGTCACAATTACCGAAGATGACAACCTCATGTCCAACTACGGAAGGGCAAAATGGAGACGTTGCATCAGGGGCCCTAGTGACTGCGTGTTCTTTGCGGGACCTTGCACCGGTGGTTCGCCGTGGAATCGGTTAAACAAAAATGTGAGTGAGGTCACAGCACACAACATCAGAATGAAAGCACTTCTATATTGGGAGCTATGGGAAGAGTTCACATTGTGTTTGCAGCGTGTACATGTTTTGCATGCCATGGCATTGTTGGAACTACCTCGGGGATGCGACTATTGGAATGACGAGAGAATGAAGTTTCTGATCAGTGGAACCCAGTCGACTGTGCATGACTTTGATGGATGCATGTATGGTTTGAAATCACAATTCAAAGATGTTGGGACCGCAATCAAGAAACCATGGAGGATCGTATCATGGGGGGTTGAGTTCTTTGACTTGCATGAAAAATGTGATGGCTCACACACTCACGGTCAATGTGCGGGTAGAGAAACACGTGCAACACAATTATATACCGAGAAGATTGTCAGATGCATCCTTCGAGGTGTCACAAATCAAATGTTGATTAACAACGTTTATGGAAGGAGATTTCGACCAAAGGTTATGGAAGAGGAAGATTACTATAAGTCGAAGTCATGTGCATGTGTCATTATGAATGACTATGAATGCGACACCAACGTGAAGACCATCAATGAACAGTTATTCATTAACTTCATCACCCGACGAGGCGGTGTGAAGGTGAAGCTGAGGCTGTATCCACGTCGTGGATCGCTCTTGGTGGATCCGGATCCCGTTGAAGGTAGACTGAAGGTGAAGTCAGGCTGTTACCTGCGTCGTTGGTGCACCTTGACGGATCCGGATTCTCCTAGCCTCATTTCGGTCTTCGCAATGGCTGGAACTGACCTTGTAATCCCATCAGCGGCCAAAGGGATCAGCTTACTGAAGTCAACCCTGTCCCTCATTCAGGAGAAGAAACAAGAGCACAACCTTCCTGCTCCATTCTCAACCTATGAGGAGGCAAACTTCAGGGGTTACAAGGATAAGGACCTCGACGAATGGTTGGATCGAGTGAAGATTTCTCCTCCTGTCGTTGTGGCCTTAGCCTTTGTCATGGATAGAAGTGGCAGAGTATTCGTAACTCATGCAATCAGGTTGCTAATGACGATGTTGTCAAAAGTGACCAATGAGAATGAGTTGAAGATGTCTGCCATCAGTTTCATCGACAAAGGGGCCCGATTATCAAAGTTGGTGGAAGGGGCCGCCAGAAACCCAGAGGAGAAGAGCATCATGCAGCTCTTGTGCACCTTTGAGTGTGCGATTAGAATAGATGAACTATGGGACACCCTCAAGGACCACTACACCGGGCAAAATAGTATGATCAACAAGGAGATCACGGTTAAGGGACTACGTGACAAGATTGCAAATACGAGTCCGACACACCTCGGATCCTTGAACCAAACATACCCTCCTTATGGAAGTTCATGTTACCAAATCCGGAAGAGGACAAACTTCGAGGAGATTGCCCGTCGAAAGTGGGAAAAATGGTCATTTGAAGTGATGCAACGAGAGGCACCTGCCCCGGACGAAGTTGAGGACCGCATCAAATTCCTGGTCAACATCATGTACGAGGAGAGCTACAGCTTAGGCTATGCGCTCCGTCGTCACAACGCCAGAGCGGCAAGCAGCCAGGGTAAGACCATCATCGTCCAGAATGTCCTGGAAGACTGGATGTCGATGAGCTATGATCTCAGCTTGGAGCGGACGGCAGCTGTCGTCCATTTACAAACCATCCTCATGGTCTCCAAGATGCTACATGAGTGGATGACGCGATTGGAGAACTTCAAATCCATGTCGCACCTGAGCGGGATCATCAAGGCTGATCTAGTCAGAATGAAGCAGGCCATTGACCTCCGCGACGATATATGGGAGTTGGGGGGCTACAACATCGAGAGGGCCGATCAGGGCATGTTCGAGGAGGTGGAGAAACGAAACAGGACGTTTTCCTGTATTCGCGACTATGTGACGACCACTGCCACCACACAGATGGGCCAAGGGGCCACAGAGGTCTCCCACATCGATGGCTGGGACATTCCGCTGATGCCGAAAGATGGCAGAAACCCTCCAAGTCAACCGGATCATCCAGGTTGGGACCCTTCACCTATCAGAATGATGAATGACAAGCAACAGAGGGAAGCCGATGCGCAGCGGGCACAACAGCAACAACAACAGACTGGGCCTAGTAGTTCCACCTTCGGTGGACACGATGGTTCCAGCTCTGCAGCTGGGAGTGCACCACCACCAAAAGCACCACCATCGAAGGCAAGGCCATCTACACCTCCCGCGAGAAAGGACTGGGTGATTCCTCGGGTACCGAACGGATATCTTTTCAGGACATCCTCGATGCCCGATCAAAGGAACTCAGAGTTCATCACATCGGCATGGATGGACGAGCGGGATCACTTCCTACTATCAATCATCCAAGGCCCAGCAGCTCAAGCTGCCAGCACTTCGGGTTCAGCACCTTGGGCACAATATTTGAGGAGAGTGACCGCATATGCTTGCATGGTCTTCGGGATCTGCAATCCGGCGGTCGTGACGGAGGACACCGCATCCACCATCTCCGAGAAGGACTGGCTGAGGTGCTACAGCCACGTCGTCCGCAAGTACATGCTGACGCGGACAGGGTGCTATTTGTCGACTGCAGGAATGCTCATGATGCTAGGGCATCACGACGTGAACGTCGCCAACCAATCTGACTTGGGCCGCGTCAAGAAGATGATCACCAACCCACTTGCTTGCAGGATCATCGAAGCACCAAACGGTCCAAGAGATCATGACATGTTGGCAGGTGACTTCAGGGCTGGAACTACCATCCTTATCACCGACCTGATGTTCCGCGTGGGAACCCAAAGTGGGACGCATGGCATCCAAATGGGATTAGCTGACATGGGATGGGAAAGTGTTGAAGTATTCAAGATCCATGATTCCGAAGCAGAACGACCACTTCAACAATTCCTTGACACGCTTGACAAGGTCAAGCAACATCTCAGTACTGATGCCGTCGACGATGGCCAGATTACTGTTCACCTTTGGTTGTCATTGCAATTCCTTCATGCACAGAAACCACCTCATTGTGTCATGCTTGAAAACGACTTCAAGAATCAGTTTGTCAAAGGGGTGCTCGATCTTGATCAAGTTACGTCCCGACCTCTGATGGTCGCCATCAACAATGACTCCATGTTCAACGGTATGGACTCTGTCACGTCAAGACTCGCAGATGAGCTGATCGAGAAGATGAGGCTCCAAGGGATCTTGGTGACATCGGACCAAAGAATGTGGCGATCAATGTATTCACAATTTGGGAAACAATATCCAATATTGAGTACGACCAAGAAGGGGACTTTGGGGAAGACGGCAATTTGGTCTGTGATTGAGAAGAATCTATTTCGCCAAAGAGTATTCCTCATGTGTGCCACGAACCGGGAATACGTATCAGTCCTCAACGAGGGGGCATTCAAACCCGATGAATCTGGCATCAACACCAAAGTGTTGGAGGATATGACTGGACCGACTGAGGCGTTCAGGATTGCCAGTGGCGAGATGGCCCCGGGTGACTATGCAAATGATGACACAACAATCTTCCAGCGAGGCCCTGGAACCGCCGTCAACCGATTCACAAAGGACAAGAGGTTCAAGACCAGTTGGGTCGAACCAGTAGTCGGCACCCATGAGTTGGAACCAGTTGTTTCCGATCGATGCATGTGGTTCACCATCGACAAGGAGAATTCCGACATCTTATGCGGAAGCTGCAGAAATGCGGTGACGATGGATGAGATCGAGACATGCCAGTCGAGACCGACCCATTGCATTAATTGCTCCGCCAATACCCAGGACCACTACAAGCGTTCAGCTCCAACATTGGAGGCCAGGAAGTCCGTCCTACTCCTTGCGGCCAGATTGAAGGTTGCATTCGAGGATCTTGGTGTTGACATTGTTGACATCAATCAAGGATTTCAAACATGGCTCACATTTACTGCGTCTTCGTTGATATCAAATGCATCGTTGGCGTATGGGGAGCATTTGATGAAATCTCTATCTCACATGGGAGGAGTCAGAATTTCGAAGAGGCAAGCTCTGGAAATTTTCCGGAACGGACGCGGCAAGCAATTCAGCATCTATCGCGAAAGAGTTTTTGATGAAGTCGCGAAGAAGTGGCTATTGATCTACAGAGTCACAAAGGATTGCGGAAATGTCGCATACAAAGACTTCTTCGAGAAGGTCGCCGTTCCCGAGGTGAAGGAGAGGAACGAGATCTTTGGATTCTCCCGTGCATCTGCCGAGAAAACTGGAGATATCATCGAATTCTGGCTTGGTGTCTTGGATGTGGCCAATATGGCCAAAGGAGTTGTTGATGTTTTCAATGCCAGTGTTGATCCAGCTGAGTATCTCAATGAATTGGAAAAGGCATTGGCTCAGTTCACATCGACATCAAGAACCTCAAGCACCGTCAATGACAAGAGACGGGGATCCTTCGACTGCACACTGCAAACCGCAGAAGCCGAGAGGGTCATGAAGATCATCCACGCAATCCCCGGATATGAATCGCTGGCCAATTTCAGCTGCCTCACAGAATGGGAGAAGGATCAGGTATTCTCTCATTATCGCAGGAAGAACAACATCACAGGGGATGACGCCAGCATGGGCGCTGATGCCGATGCCAAGCCAGGTGACGAGTCTTCGGCTCACCCTGGGGAGGAGGAAGCTGATGAGCCAGCAAACGATCCCACTGATGTGGTCAGGGACTCAGAGATTTCGGGGAAACAACAACTTTTGGATGCGTTGGGAAAACTCTTCACTGTCTCTGAGGATGTCAATGTGTGCTTGTATTGTGGTAGCACCAAACATGGCCATCTTGAATGTGAACATGAGAAGAGAGATGAAGTCAGAAAGGTGCTAAAGGCCGTCCGAGCGTCGCTCGAGGCTGATAGTCCCACATCTGATGACGTCGATATGGAGCCTCCTGAGCACAAGAAGGACGGTTCAGGTGCTACTGAGGGGTCGGGGCAAACAGATGAACCTACAAAGCCGAGGTTTAGTGAACACCAATGGTACGACAGCATCAGAACTATGTCTGAAGTTGGTGACCTCGATGAGTATGGTAAATTCTGCATTGAAGGACGTGATGTTACAAAGCTGGGACCACAGAACGTTATTGACCTTAACGAAGTGATCCGAGACGCTATCGTCAGAGGAGGAGGTGACACTTGGTCAGTGCCAGACTTCATGGCAAGCTACTCTGACAACAACATCAGGAAGACCTTCTACAAACGTGTCGAGGCGCCGCAAGATGGTTTCTTGAAAATCATCCCAACCACAGGGGCCCATTTCTTCAATTGCTCCTACTTTGGCGGCGTAGAATATGCGGCCAACTACCGCTTCGAAACTGGCAATCGACTCGACACCTACGAGGACAAGGTGAGTGCCTCACTGAACAGGATCCTACGGCACAATGTGGGGAAGGTATCAGAGCAGCAGAGTCTGCCATGTGATGACGCCGGCTGGGTGCCCATCGAGGAAGTGCTCAAATGTGAGTCCATCTGGAGGCACGATTATGCACGCTGGCCACACGTATTCCTTGCCCCAAAGGGAAGAGCAAATGATCAGAGTGCATGGAATGTCAATGAGGCGAACTTTCGCATGACATTGCTCTTCAAGATCATGTTCCACTGTGCCAGGTACGGACGTCGTGTGCGTGAACAAGTTTTGGCATTTGGGATCAACAAGGATATTGATCGCCGCAGCCTGACGTGCATTGACAACAATGTCGATGCGGATACGCACATCCCTGATGAAGGTCTACTGCTCTATCCAGTGGCGGTTCGTGCTCCTACGGGGCACAAAGAAGGATCTTCAAGAGACGACGTTTCATTGCTGTCCTCGCTGCTTTCACATCCAATCGCACCCAACACTGTTTTGTCATTACCGGTATGTTTCCACATCACCAAGAAGACCAACCTCCGAAGCATCTGGAGGCAAGGATTAATCCCAGGAGGTCTTGGAGAAGGTCATCGGATGTTCACGTTCTTCAACCCGTACGTCCCATGGGATCACAGATCATGGACCATCACGAAGAGCGTTGATACGCGTAAGGGTGACTACATATGCTTGTTCATCCCGACCGAGATCTTGATGGTGGAATATGGCGGTCGACTAACTGACTCGGGACAGATCGTTTCACCAAGGATCATCCCATTCTCAGCAATCAAAGGAGGATGGATTCAGGACCCCAAGGATCAGTACAACAAGACATGGCTCCGGTTGTTCGTCCCTTCGGGCGACGACCAGGTAGTCCGGTCTGGAACTATCAAATCAAGAACGGTAGCCACCAAGGAGTCCATCCTAAGGGTTGCAAGTCAGTGCATCGACGCCGAAGACCAACCGTTTGACGAGATTGCCATGGATGCCATGAACATCGTCAACCAATTCAAGAACAACCTCATCGAGCCTGGCGGACAAGAACAATACCTGGCCCGCATCAAGCTGATTGACTACATAGTCGAACGCAAAAGGGTGCAAACTTCAGGTTGCCGCCATTGTCCTCACTGTATCAACGAGACGCAGACAAAGCTAGCAGTGTGTCTAGTTTGCTGGACAGAACTTGAAAGTTGCGGGATTCGTCCATATCGGCTACAAGCTCCTGAAGACGATGAAGATGAGGCCACGAAGAAAGAGCTCGATGAAGAAGTTCGTCGACAAGAAGAATCGTTGTTCAAGGATACGGTCAATCAAGCACAAGAAAACGTATCCGAATCCAACGACTATGGCTTCAATCCTGACGAGGTCGACTACAATGAAGGTGACGATGAGGAAATGGATCAGGAGGAGGAAGCTCAACAGGAAGAAGACGAAATCATTGAAGAAGACGATGATGAAATGGACGTCGAACCTGATGATGAGCCTTCTACCAAACTTCCAGCATGGACTAAGAATCTTGAGAGCGGCAGCAAGGGTATGCCAGAAGACGGACTTATCAACAATGATGTCTCCGAGGCCGCGGCTCACTTGTATGACAATGCTGTCATGTCAAAGGTCATCACAATGTTCAGGCACTACTATAACCAGAGAGTCACTATGACCCCAGAGGAGTACCATGTGATGATGACGGAAACCAAGCGAGTCCGGCTGGATCTGGACGACTTCTGCCCCTACACAGGCGAAGACCCGGATGGCAACCTCAAGCGGCCGACAGAGCTGGAATTGTATGAACTCTTTCAGGAGAAAGGGAAAAGGAACTCATGGTCAGAGGGAGAGAAGATGTACTCAGGACGACCAAGAAACATGATGATGCCTGTCATCAAGAATTTGGAGATCTATGAAAAGATGATGGAATTTCTGGTCTGCGCCGGGTACACTCCCGAATCATTGGGTTTCCTCATGCCAATGAACCGAATGCAGGCTGATGCCCAAGGAAAGCAGGAGATGCGATTGACCATCAGCAATTTTCTTCGACGACTGCTAAAAGGAACCTTTCCAGAACACGAATCATACACCTTCTTTCGCTCCGGGAGCCACGGCTTCCCCAACTGCATTGAACTCCCAGCTTTCTCAGTGTATCTGAGTCTGAGAGAAAAGGAACAGAAAGTGGAACTACTCTTTGCAGCCCAACAATGTGGCATTCCTTTACCTCAAAACTTTGTCAGCAAGATGG
>CAMXCT020001820.1:0-110000 GCA_947184155.2 Cladocopium goreaui
GCACTTCATTTTGCATTTCATGTCAGATCCAGCAGTTGCAACATTTATCAATTGCAGCTGCCCCTTTTCCAAATCAAGATTGGGGAACGATCCCCGCCGAGCACGACAAGGAGGAAAATCAGAGGCCGCAGCTTAGGTGGGACAGTCTGCTTGCACCTGCTCACAAGCAGGTTATGAGCCCAAGAGGCTGCAAGCTCTAAGGATGATTGATCGTCGTCGAAGGGCAACTAAAGAAGAGTTGGCCCAAGGCGAAGAAGAAATGAAGCAGGCCGAGGCAAGACTGAGAGCTGAGGCTGCGGCATCTAATGAAGAGGCCATAGAGGATAGGAAGTCTGAACCGAAACAAGAGGAAGCAGGGAAGTCTGGAGATCAGACGAATGGACCAGTAGGGTCAATAGAAGATAAGAGGGAAGATCCCATGAAGAATAGCCCCAATGTTGAAGACACCCCGAAACCAGCCAGGTCACATCCTCCGACCACACCGCCTCCGCCATATCCACCAGTGCAGGATGTCAGGTCAACAGGTCTGAAGACACCAGAGCCAGGGGAGAGAGGGAGGCGAGGAGCAGATGAAGGCAAGGAGAGTCAGCGTCTTCAAACTCCAAGAGAGGACAGGACTGGGACAATGGGTTCTCGGGAGGGGCAGAAGAGTGAGGTTGAACAAACTCCACTGTTCACAGAGGAACAGGTTCGAGCACTCCACAGTTTGCATGAGCAGGCACCATGGTTGTATCAGTCTGGTCGCTCAGTTTTCTCTCCCTATCCGCATCCACAACGTCCAGCTTTCTTAGATCAAGAAGAAGACAGATTGAGAGAGTTGACAGAAAAGGAGAGACAGCTACAGCAGATGCGAGATAGGCTGTATCAAGAAAGGTTTGAGAAAGAGGAATTGAAGAGAAGCATGGTGTCTGTCATGGAGGAGAATCGGAGAGTGATGTCAAGACTCTCTGAACTTGAAGCTAGGATCAAAGACCCCGAGCCAAGGTTTGCCACACCAGAAGGTTCACAACAGAAGGAGGCTGAGGCCGCCAAGACAGCACAATCCCCAGAGGAGGACGAGACCTCCAAAGCCCATGAAGGTCCAGGCCCGACCTTCACCCCCGAAGCACCCAAGGTAGAAGCAGGAGGGAACATGACCGAAAAGTTCATGCTCCTGATGATGGAGTCAATGAAGGAGATGCACAAGAACTACATCAACAACAAAGAAGAAGCCGGCATGGTAAAAGGCGTAGAGGTAGTCAGGAGTGGAGCACCAGACTTGCCAGCTCTACCACAGTGGAGCCCATCACAAGGACCTCTACAGCTTGGCGATTGGCTTCTCTTGCTGGAGCCTCTGGTTGCAGACCTATCCACGACGTCTGAAACGTGGTGGAGGTTGGTGACAAGTGGTGCCGAGAGATGGTACCAGACTCACGTGAGCCTCTCACCACTGGATCGAATTCAACACAAAGCAGATCCGCCAGCAGAAGTCCAACAAGAGAAGTGGCAGAGACTGGAACGAAGGGTTTCAGTCATGCTTCTCCAGGCGATTCCTGAAGGCATACGAGAGGAGCTGGTGGCATCACGCCGCCTGGGGGTCTTTGGTATCTTGACCCACCTTTACACTGTATACTGCCCTGGAGGAGTCTATGAAAAACAGACGTTGCTCAAGAACTTAGAGGAGCCAGCCGAAGTGAGCGCAATCTCAGAAGCTCCAGGAGCCATCAGGAAATGGCTGAGGTGGAGGAGAAGAACAGAGGAGATTGGAGCTGTCGCTCCAGACCCAGCCCTACTCTTAAAGGGCCTCAATCGGCTCACTCGAAGAGTGATTGGGCCGAACAAGGAGTTGCAGTTCCGCATCTCTATGGTGCGCAACAGCCTGGGCGTTGACACCACGCCTACAGCAGAAACGGTAGGCCACTTTGCAACTCACCTGCTAGCAGAGCTTGAGCAGGTGGCCCTCACAGAGAAGAGAGCATCTCCAGCAGCAGCCAAGGCAGAAGCACCAAAGATCAGGCAGTTTGAAGCAGAGAGAGGAGACAAAGAGAAGGGCAGAGGTAAAGGACAGGAGAAGAATTCAGAAGACTCAGGAGGGAAGCCGAAGTGTCACTTCTTCCTGAGTGAGAAGGGGTGCAGAAAAGGTAAGCAGTGCACCTTTTCACACGATGCAAAAGACGAGAAGAAGAGGTGCTGGACGTGTGGGGCCACAGACCACATGTCACCCAGCTGCACAAGACCGAAGTCAGCATCAGGAGAAGGAAGCCCGACCAAGGCAAAGAGCCTAAGGTCTGAGGGGGAGGAGAAGCCACTGTCCCCGAAGGAGTCGGACACACAATCTTCGGCAGCATCAGACCTTTCAATGAAGGAGCTGATGGAAGAAGCCAACAGAATGCTGAGGTCTATGTCGACGTCTGCATCAGGAAATGCAGCATCGGCGAGCTCCGCAACCAAAGAAGAGGAGGTGAAGAGCGATGTCATGGAAAGGTTGCAGCGGCAACTTAACAGCATGAAGATGAAGGTTTTGAGGATCGGCAAGGTCATGAGGTCAGGAGATCAAGGTCTGATCGACAGTGGAGCCACACACCCTCTCCGACCAGCAAGGTCAGGAGAAAACATCACAGCATACAAGCAACTGCAGGTCACACTGGCAGATGGAGGCGTCACTCGACTGCCGATGTCCCCAGGAGGAGCTATGGTGAGTCCAAAGAAGGATACAGAGCCGATTGTTCCAATGGGACAGTTGACGGAGCTCCTGGGATGTGAGGTGAAATGGAAGGGAAAGGAGCTGGAACTGAATCACCCAAAGAAGGGGTTGCTTCCAGTGTATCACCATGAAGGGTGTCCTCAAGTCTCTAAGGCGTTGGCGTTGGAGCTCATCGAGGAAATAGAAGACAAGGTGCAAGGCATAGGCACCAAGGCAGGTGATTTCAAGGAAGAAGAAGAATGGATGAAGAGATTGGCCCAGGAGCACCCAGTGCTGAGCAAGCTGCCACCGTGGATCAAAGACCGACTTGCGGTGACCCCAGGAGAGTGGAGCAGCTTGCCACTGAACAGGAAGTGGAGGAAGAGGTTGAAGCGAGAGGGCTTCATTCTTCACCTCTATGCAGGAGGAAAAGAGGGATTCACTCTTCAGCGGGCATTCAAGCAGGTTGGAGGAGATGAAGGTATGATGTTGGAGGTGGATGAGAAGAGAGGATCAGGTCATGATATGCTCAGTGACTCTCAGGTCTATCCATCTCTCCTACGAGCAGCACTGGAGGGGAAGTTGAAGGCCATTCTAGGTGGTCCAAACTGCCGAACGCGCAGTGTGCTCCGCCATTTTCCGGTAGAAGGAAATCCGGATGCTCCACGACCAGTCCGAGAGTGGGGTGGGGGGGAGTTTGGCAAGGCAGGGTTGACACCAAAAGAAGAAGCACAAGTGAGGGACGACGATCTCTTGCTGTGGAGGATGATTTACCTCTACATGGTAGCACACTACATGGCACAAGCACGAGGGCTACCCAAGGTTCACTTTGCCCTTGAACAGCCAGCATCTCCACACAGCTACATGCCAGAAACAGTCAGTTTCTGGGACACTGAGGAGTGGAAGCAGGTCAAAGAAGAATTTCAACTTGAGGAGACCACCTTTGAGCAGAAGAGCCTCGGTGGACCAGCCACCAAACCAACCACAATCGGAGGATCCTTGAAGATTGATGTCGAGGACCACCGGTGGAGGAGAGGAAGAAGCTATGAAAAGGTGTCAAGCTCCAAGGATTTGGCGAGGTGGCCACCAGGCCTGATGCACATGATAGCAACAGCACTACAAGAACAAGTTCTGCACCAGGATGTGCAGCTCAAAGCACTCTCATGGCAAGAGCACATAGCATTCAACCACATACCATACAGAAGAGACTGCCGAGTGTGCCAGGAGTCTCTACAACAAGCAGACACACACCACAGAGTCCGAAACCCAATGGGTGGCATCCTGAGCTTGGATGTCGCCGGCCCAATGAAGCCAGCATATGATCAAGGAGGAGGTATGGCCAGGTGGTTCTTGGCCGGAGCACTCACATGGAGGGTCCCAAAGGGGACAGACAAGATGAAGCAGCCAATTGAGGAACCGCTGGAAGAAGATGCACCAGCGATAGAAGCAGTAGAAGAGGAAGAACCAGAAGACCAGCAGCCAGATGAAGCCGGAGAAGGAAGGGGGGGTAGAGAAGACCCTGACCATCCCCCGGCAGGCGGCGACGCAGGTGCGGGTAGAGGAGACCCTGACCGGCGCCCGCCAGGCGGCGACGCAGGTGGGGGTAGAGGAGACCCTGACCGGCGCCCGCCAGGTGGAGAAGCAGGTGGAGATAGAGGAGATCAACACCAGCTTCCACCAGACCTCGAACAGGAGACAGAGCTGCGAGTCTTCAGGCTGGCGCTTCCAATGGTGACGAAGACAGCCAAGGAAGTCACCAGGACAACGATGG
This sequence comes from Cladocopium goreaui, assembly GCA_947184155.2. NCBI lineage: Eukaryota > Dinophyceae > Suessiales > Symbiodiniaceae > Cladocopium > Cladocopium goreaui. Next base: position 4,434 of record CAMXCT020001820.1, read on the forward strand.
AGTTCCTCTTGAGGCTGAAGGCAGACGGGTACAATGTGTCCCGGATTCACTGTGACAGAGGCCATGAATTCTCAGGAGAATTCAAACGCTGGGCGAACACCCGCGGCATCCACATCACCCGAACTCCGGGAGATGATCCCAGAGGAAACGGCAGGGTGGAGAACACGGTGAAGGCCATCAAGACCCAAATCAGAAGAGCCCTTAGCCAGGCATGCGAAGATGCCAAGTGGTGGCCCTGGGCATGCCGTTATGTCACTGAAGTGAACCGATGCGTCAGGATGGCTACAACCCCAGAGTGGCCGAGGTTCCTGAAGGAAGTGCGGGTCAAGAAAAGGACCTGGAAGAGAGGAAACTTTGAGGTTGGCATAGAGAAGGTCCAATATCTGTGCCCATCAACAGAAGATCATGGGCATTGGATCTACAAAGAAGGAGAGGCCCCCAGGGTGACGAAGTGTGTCCTGAGGCCGACAGAGGAGCCGCTGGATGAGAGGGTCTGGCTGGCAGTTGAGAAGGAAATGCTCGACGCATTGGCCTTGAGAAGAAGGCTAAGAGAAAAGACGTCCGTGAGAAGACTGGACGCGGTGATGATGACGCCATCTGAAGAAGATGATGAGAAGAAGAAGGCCAGAGACAGAATTATGAAGGTGGTCGAAGAAGAAGCACGAAGAATCATACATGACGACCCTGAGATAGCAGGAGAGGAGCTGAAGATAGTGGCCAAGCTCAAGAAGATGGCAGAAGGCTATGAAATGGAGGAAGATGAAGTCCTTCAAACGAAGATTGTCTCGCCCAAGGAGGTGGCGAGGAGATGGAAAGACTGGCTGCCGGCGATCGAAAGTGAGGTCCGATCGTTGGTGGAAGAGAAAGAAGCCTTGAGGATGTTGACCAGAGAGGAGATCCACCAGCTGCAGACAGAAGCAGGAAGAACAGGCTTAACGATGGAGAGCGTTCCGTCGAAGATGGTCTTCACACTCAAGCCAGGTCCAGAAGGAGGTAAACCAAAGGCCAGATGGGTCGCATGCGGCAACTTTGAAAGCCGCAAAGACGATGAAGACAACTACTCAAGGGGGCAGATGCGACAGCCCTGAGAGTACTTGTCTGGATGGCGGTGAAACGCCAATGGCTTGGATGTGTGATTGATGTGAAGACGGCATTTCTGAACGCCAAGATGATTCAGAAAGAAACGGAAGGGCTTCTCTTGATCAGGCCACCGTCCATCTTGGTGGATCAAGGCTTCATGCCGAGGGACGCATTGTTCCTACCGCTGAGAGCGGTGTATGGTTTTCGCCGCTCACCAAGACTATGGGGAAACCACCGGGATGATGTCATGAAGTCATACAAAGTGAAGGTCAAGGTCCAAGGAAAGGAGGTGACACTGATACTGGAGCCCCTTCAAAGCGAACCCAACCTTTGGAAGGTGATCAAGGCCGAGGGGGAGCACCAGCGCACTTTGGAAGAGGAGTTTGACCTTTTTGGGCTGGTGATGACTTATGTGGATGACATCTTCATCTCAGGTCCAAAAGAGGTGGTTGATGCTCTGCTGCAGCAGTTTCAGCAGACCTGGACCACATCAGAGGCAGAGTGGGTGTCGTCCAGCCCAGTGAGGTTTTTGGGGATGGAGATATCAAAAGAAAAGAATGAAGAGACAGGCAGAGAAGAATGGCTCATCACGCAGGAGTCATACATCAAAGATCTCATCCAAAGACAGGAACAGGAGGTCAAGGAAAAGAAGATTCCGATATCAAGAGATCAAGCGTCAATGGAGGCAGACAGTTGCCCTCCTACAGTAGAGAAGGTGAGGAAGTGCCAGAAGGCTGTGGGGGAAGTTTTGTGGCTAGTCACGCGAACACGACCCGACATCATGTTCACAGTGGCCAGAATGGGTGCCAATGTGACGAGGGCCACGAAGAAAGTGATGGAGACCGCAGCACAGCTTTGGGGCTTCCTGAAGAAAACATGTGGAGAAGGATTGAGGTATGAGGAGTTGGCTGAAGAAGAGCCAATCATCCAAGTTTTCACCGATGCGTCATTTGCACCAGAAGGAGAAGAGTCTCATGGTGCATATTTGGTGATGGTGAACCGATGCCCCCTGTTTTGGAGGTCAGGGAGACAGGCATCTGTGACCCTATCTACAGGGGAAGCAGAGCTCAGTGAATTGGTGGAGGGCCTCAATGCAGGAGAGTCAGTTTCAGTCCTGCTAGAGGAGATTGTCAAGGGAGTCCGGAAGGTGGCGTGGACAGACAGCTCCACAGCCATCAGCATCCTCTCGAGCGAGGGAGGATCATGGCGAACACGTCATCTACGCCTCCGCTCCTCCTACGCCAGACAGGCGATTTTGGGAGGAGAATGGGGCCTCAACCATCTCCCCGGAGAAAAGATGATCGCCGACATAGGCACAAAGGCACTGACGTCTCCCAGAATTGAGACACTCAAGAAGCTCATGGGCATGGGACAGAAAACAGGAGAGGCAGAAAGAAAAGAAACAGGTTCAGCACAACATGAGGAGACAGAGCAGCACACCATGAAGATGGAACAGGCAGCCAATGCAGTCAGACTGATCACTTTGGCTGCTATCCTATCAATGGCCAAGGCAGAAGGAGAGGATGAAGAATCAGAAGAGCGAGATGGCTTGAGGGAGTTTCACTGGATGATGGTGGCATACACCGTGATGGTGGTGATTGCCACGGTCTTGTTTCAAACTTGCTGGAAGGTCGCAGTAAGGATGAGTCAGGGAGAGACCGAAGTGCCTCGTTCCCAGAAGTCCAGAAGTCGCCCCAGCAGCACAAGGTTCCTCAAGTCATCACGATCCAAGGGTGTTCCCGGTGAGGCAGGGGAGGGTAGAGGAGACCCTACCCAGCTCCCGGAAGTGGGTGACGCAGGAACGGGTAGAGGAGACCCTGTCCAGCGCCCCAGTGGCGGCGACGCAGGTGGGGGTAGAGGAGACCCTGACCGGCGCCCGCCAAGTGGCCCGTCTGGCCACTCTGGTCCGGCATCATCAAGCCAGGACCCAACACCCCAATGGATCGATCCAATGATCGAAGATGAACGATGGTGGAAGCAGCTTGAAGAAGATGAAAGACAGATCAGAAGGGAGCTCAACACCAAGGGAAGTCCACTGTGGATAGAAAGCGACGAAGAGAAGCCTGAGATCAAGATTGGCTTCAAGGTTTTCTTCACGCAGTTTGGAGCAGTCTTTCATTCGAATCCAAACTGCGGTCATTTGCATGGGCCAAAGATCGGTCCTCACTATGAAGCTCAGTGGTGTGAGTTGTGTAAGAAGGAAGCGGAGCGCCTCAACCAAGCTCCGCTACCAAAAAAGGGGATCCTTCTTGGAAAGTCCGTCAAGATTTTCCATACCAACCATCGATGTCCAAAAGGACGACTCACAGAAATGACTGCACTTTGCAAGAGCTGTGGATGAACTGAGAGGGGTAGTTTGAGCGTAAGGTGATGTTTTCCTTGCGGAACCATCAAGGGGGAGTGCTAAGATGTCACTTCCCATATTAGCCATATTTTGCACTTCATTTTGCATTCCATGTCAGATCCAGCAGTTGCAACATTTATCAATTGCAGCTGCCCCTTTTCCAAATCAAGATTGGGGAACGATCCCCGCCGAGCACGACAAGGAGGAAAATCAGAGGCCGCAGCTTAGGTGGGACAGTCTGCTTGCACCTGCTCACAAGCAATAATAATTCCCATTAATATCCCATAATAAGCCATCTGGTATACTACATGGATGGGCCTCTGGTTCCGTTCATCAGGGTATCCTTGTCCACGTCGGGCAAGGCATGATTCGTCTCAGCGCCAACGGCGAAGTGTTTCTGATTTTAAGCTGCCAGGTGATTTATGATCTATGACGATTTCTGGTGATTTATGATGATTTCTGGTGATTTCTGATGAGTTGTGATTATCTATAATGTCTGTAATGATCATACTGATAACAATGATGATAGCAGTCATGATACTCATGACACAAGAATGATCAAAAAGCATCGTTAGAATGACATTTAAAAAAATGTAAAATGATGCCATTGTTTTCCTATATATAATCATAGAATTGGATGATGGGAAAATGTACAGGAAAGCCCTATATTTGATGGTAAAAACCATGGTTTCCTGTAGCTTTTCCCTTAAACCAATCCAATGATATAAATCATGGGGTCATAACAATATCAGAACAGTAGGAACCGCCTCGGCAGCGACAGCACCTCTGGGATCCTCTGGGCACCGCACCGTAGGATCCCAACTTCCGCCTGGAACGCCGGCTGAAGTGACGCGTTCAGCGAAAAAGATACGTGTTTAAGGTCGAAATTAAAAAATATGACCAGAACTGCCATAACTATAAAGATAACAATATATGTAACTACGTATAATTAACCATATATATATATATAATCATATATATATGAGCAGAGAATCATTTGGATGACCATTAAATGAGTATACAGTAGACATTTATGGAGTCAGGAGACACAAGCAGATGTGCAATATAGTGGATGAAGTACCTTCGTCGAAAATCCCGACTTTTCCACTGTGCAAGGATTCCCAAGCTCTACTGGTGCGGTGCACTCAAAATGTCATGAGACCTTCTTCCCAATACCCTCTGGTAATTTAACATAGCTATTGAAAATGGCCATTTATAGTGGATTTTCCCATTGAAAATGGTGATTTTCCATAGTTATGTTAGTTTACCAGAAGGTACCCTTTTCTGCAAAATCTTAACCTCTGAAAATAACGTGCCAATTTGCTGTCCACAACTTCAGATCACATCTCCTTCCCCCGATCTAAGAGCAGCTCCTTCGGGGTTTTCAACGCGGATGTCAAAGAGCTTGCACTCCCAGGTGGCCTCCCACAGGATCCTCACTATGAAAATCACCCACCGGACCCGCCGGAAGCAAAAAAACAGATGGGGCCATACCCATGGCAACCTTCAACAAATGTGGCTCTTGAGCCACAAAGATGGAGATGTTTAGATGACATGATGGATCACAACCTATGATGTTCCCATGATATCCTCTTAAATCCACATCATGCTTGGGTTTCTATGGCTATTCTACCCTCATTCAACTGCTAGATCGGCTCTTCACTCAGCCTTCATGGAGGCGCTGATGGAGCTCTGAGAGGCACAGATGTCGGTGTAAAAGGACATGGTCTTGGCCACATCATCTGCCGTGAGCAGCTCCTGGAGAGGCGGAAGCAACGGAAGCAACCGACCGCCAAGTTGGGCAGGGGCTGGGGGGAAGGCACCAACAACGTTCTAGGAATTAGGATATATATGTCATGGGATATTTGAAAAAGGATCGTTCAAGAAGGGAGAGAATTCTGGACTTAAGCAACAAAGTTCTGGGGGGATATAAAATCCAACCATTTTATGCGAATATACTGGGATGAACAGTGGGCATAAATGAATATATATATATATACATAATTATATATTATATATATAATAATGGGAAAGTATGGGAAAGTATCAACAGCGGACAACCTTTCATCAACATTTCAGCTTCTGGGGGCCAGAAAGGCATTTTTTACCAAGATTTCTTGGTTTTTTCCAAAGGGATATGCAGAGAACTAGTGGGATATCATGAGAAAGCATGTCAATAATGGGGATCTAATCGGACAAGTAGCCAACAAGAAACCAACAAATCCTCCATTTGAATAGGATGTTGCATGAAAAGCCATCCATTTTGGGGTACCCCTATTTTAGGAAACCTCCGAACATGAATAAGTCCCAGGTAGAAGGATTTGCTGTAGCGAAATGGAATTTAGGCAAGCATGAACAGTGGTGATTTTTCACCAACAAAATAGAAGGGAAATTGCTGGAATCAATAGTGATTTGATACCTCAAAATGGATACCAGATGAGTTTTAGGGATCTGTTGAAATATCAACAGCTGGGCTGGGTGTCTGTCAATTTCGGTCAAACATTGTAGAAGAATGACTGGAAGGACAATCAACCATCTCTTGGGAATTCTTAGTATTTACATAATCGTATGTAAGTAACCAACAATCTGATACAAGTAGGGGCGTCCCAAGAAAAGGAGGCGTGGCTTTCAAATGATGAAAACAACATGGGTTGGTTTTTCAGCAGGCATTTGAGTGGAAACGTGTGTACAACATGATATTACTGGCTTGATGTAAAGTAAATTGCCTAGTTCAAGTCTCCGACTGTGGCTGGTTGGTGGTAAGGAAATGCCAACAAATGTAGAATCCAGGAATAGTATGGGAATGTACGGGATAAACATGGGGATCTAGAGGAACATGTTTGAAATCCGCCCGCACCGAAGGTGCCGAGGCGTTTTTGTGTGCCTGCGTGAACCGTTAGCAATTGCATTATAGCTAATAAGCTTTAGCTTGGGGGGGGTCATTTTTGCTCTAGAATCCTATGTTTTTGCATGTTTTTCAAAAGGGGGCAAAATTCTTGATCTGGGCCAATATAGGCCAAAAATGGGTCAAGATAGGCCCAACATAGGCCCAACATGAGCCTAAGATAGGCTCACATGGGGCCAACATAGCCTCAATTGGGGCCAACATACTCTCATATGGGGCCAAGATAGGCTCATACGGAGCTAAAAAGTGCCCAATAAGTGCTAAAAAAACGTTCATGTAAGAAAACACAGGGAACAAAAGTCTGTAGCACGACGAACTCCTTAGACTTCCCGAATCCATTACACTTGGTGCGGGCGGTTCTCGTCGCGAAGCGACCGTGAATATCCATGCTATGTTCCACATAGCATGCCAAAACATAGAGAATCTACATCATGACTACCAGTACTCGTCGGTATGACCTGCCATCGCCACCGTCTTTTTCAAGTGATCGTGCTGGGCTGCTCCAGTGAGATGCGATGCTGACACAAAAGATATCTGCCATATCTGACACCATGGACCATCAAATGATATCGCCCGCAACCCCCTTAGGCGGATAGAAAAGATGAAAGTATCAATATTGTCATGAACATAGGAAACAATAGACAACTTGCAGTAATGATGCAATTCAGAAACCTCTGAAAAATCCCTTAAAATCGATCGGTTGCTTGGATTTCACCATGAAAAGGGATGATTTTCATTGGACATTCACCATATTTCACCATCTCAAAATCCCTTCGCAACTGCTCAGCGGATTTTCAGGTCATTGGTCTCACGGCGTATCTCACGGCGTATCTCACGGTCGACTCACGTCAGGAGTCCAGGCCGACTGCTGCGGTACAATTGGATCAAGGCCAGAATCATGTAGCCCGCCTGGGTCGCTGCTCCAGGCCCGAGTTTTCTGGGTGGGGCTTTCTGTTTCCGAATTTTAAGTGGCACCTAGATGGTACCCAAAGTATCCCAAAGTGTAAATCGCTGACATTCTGGCCCGTGAATGGATGTTGATTCCCCCATTTCCACGTAATTTCATAGGTTTTGACCCATCCCAAAAACGGGAAAACCCGGACGAAAACTTCGTGTTGAGGCTATGAATTCAAAGCTCAAAATATCTCAAAATGGATAAACATGGGTAGATTTTTGTGTGTCGTCTGGATTTTTTTTCACAAATCACTCCATAAATTGCTTGACAAATTGATTCCACGGTCCCCCTTTGGCAACTTGAAGGGTAGATGTGCAGGAAACCCTACTCTAAAACCGATGTTCAACCAGGGAAGTCTTTTATTACTGGCCTGTTGAACATGTTTGATTTCCACAAGTCTATGCTTGTTTCGAACAGAGTTCAATGGATTGAAGAAATCCTGCATACCCTCTGGTAAACTAACATAACTATGGAAAATCACAATTTTTAATGGGAAAACTCACTATAAATGGCCATTTTCAATAGCTATGTTAAATTACCAGAGGGTATATTCCCTAGCGAACCAGGCGAGATTTTGTGCCCAAATTCAAACCAGGTTCTGGGATGAGCATCAAGATGTAAAACAAGAACCATTGGCTCCTGGAAACGACTGGAAGAACTGAGAGTGATTCGCGTGATTCGTGAGAAAAATCTCACCAAACCAATGATTTAACCGAAAGTTGAAAAATCAAGTGATCCACCAGGGAGCCAATGTGACAAGTATGTCGGAATGTGGCCCTAGAGATCGGAATATGTCGGAATGGGGAGATGAACATCCCGCAAAAAAAACACCAACGGTACCAGGGTTTTGACTTATTCTCATCAGCACATACGACAGAGTATACACATGCAACAGATTGAACGAGCAGAGCTTGCTGCTCCCAGCAAAAGGACAAGGTGGAGCGACTTGTGCTGCATCCTGATTCTTCCAGGAGGGGACAACATACCATGGTGCGGACTACCCTGAGTCTGTCAAACTAAAGACACGCAAAAGCCTTGTGGGTCTCGGAACATCGTCAGTGGCCACCTGACCATCCCAATGGATCCGGGAATTGGATAGAATTAGATGGTGGGAAATCTACAGGAAACCTCTATATTTGGGTATAAAGTTTGGGTATACAGACCAATGGTTGTAGATTTTGCCCCCCAAAGCCCAGCCCAGGAAGTCCAGGTAATGGTCTGCAAGCGCCCGATGCTCAGGAAGACGTAGATCAGCGCCCAAACCAGATATCCCGCCCGGCCACAGAAGCCCAAGCGTTTCACCACGCAGTACCAAGAGAGGCCATTCAGCACGGTGCACAGCAGAATGTCCACCTTGACAACTTGAGGTGATTTTCGAAGGGATTCCCCCTGGATTTCAATACTGTAGGGAAAATCCAGCTGTTTTTTACATCAAAATAGCTGATGCAGCTGCTGATGCAGCTGGATATTCATCCCTCCTATGGTAAATCATGGAAACCCACCCCCATATTGACCCACAAAATAAAGATGGGCATCAACCGGTCCACAAGCCTCCTCCCTTTGCGTGGAGATTCTGCGGGGTTGTCAAGCCTACCAACACCAGGGTAGATCCATCTGGTGAACTCTGTGTCAAGATGTTTCAGGTATCTACTGGTGTATGTGTATATATATATATATATGCATTCATCCAACATCATCCAACGCCTAACAAGCAGGAATTCTTGCATCGTGCCCCTCTTGCAGTGATTCTACATATTCATGTGCAGATTTCCCAGTCCACAGTTCCTGATGTGTAGATGTTAGTCTTGAGTAGGCGACCCCCACACCTATACCCAGTGAACGTCCCACAAATGGATAGAATGAATTGCCTTGGCATGTTCATTTCAGCATTGGCAAATGGAAACAGATTTGCCCAGCACCGACTGACTCATCCCCAAGCCACAAATTTGGATCATTTCTAGTACATGCTAATAGATGTTACAACTTAAATTCGAGTTTTGGGTGCCCAAAGCCATCTGCATGTTTCAGCTCTAAGACTTTCCGACAATGATCATTTGGCATCATTTGATTTTAAGGGACGTCTGCGGGAAACCATGGCGTTTACACCCAAATATACAGGTGGTCTTGTATATTTTCCCATCATCCAATTCCATCTTCGACAAGGTACCACTGTGAAGAGGATGTCCTCAAAGACAGTCCCCAACTTCAGCCTTCATTGCCAACAAAAGCCATGACTGCCTATCTCACCCAAATGCATGCGCGTACACATGTGTGTATTGAGATATGCATATATCATATATACATACAATACATATACAATCATATATACACGTACAATGTTTTTAACATATATATTTTTCTTAATAAATATCATATATATATATATACACCACCAGGACAAAAGTTGTTCCTCTTGACTAGCTGCTGCAACCCTCTCCCCTTGGACTCCTGACAGGTCTCATGTGAATCACATGGCGGATCGCGGATCAGCTGGTTTGCTTTTAAAAGAACTAATTTATTCCGACTTGAAATACGATCCGCCACGTGGGCCACGCGAAATGAGGATAATTGATCCGCGGCTGAAGATCATGATGTTTATAAGACGCTAAACGGGAAAAAACTTTCTTCCTCCTGATGTATATATATATATACATATATAATATCATTATCCATTATATTATATATACAATATATTGCATAATGCTATATTTTTCATTTTGTTTGGGGAAGATCCATTAACAAAGAAGCTATGTTGATTTGGACATAGAGCCTGGACAGCTCCCATAGGGCACGGCCCAACCAAAGGACCAAAGAGGTCAAGACCAAACTCCAAACCTCGGGCGTTGGTCCAAGATCAACGGACCGCCAAAAAGGGGATACGAAAAAAAGGCCATGGTTCGTTACTCGGGATGAATCATGATGAATCAATAGAAACTAGAGATATCATAAGATATATGACTGTTTGATACTATTTGATACTATTTGATACTATGTGATACTGTTTGATACTATGTGATACTGTTTGATACTGTTTGATACTGTTTGGAGCGTCGTTGTTCCATCTGTGTGCTTGTCGAGAGGAATGATGATGATGATGATGATGATGACGACGAGGACGACGACGATGATGACGAGGATGACGATGATGACGATGACTAGACTTCACCATGAAACGTGTTGGGCTCGTCGATTCATCAATGTGATGGATTTGGGTGGGCTTGGGAGTCGCCTGGTTTGGGGTTCCCCCCAGGTGGTAGAAGACTTGGCTGAGAACTTCCCACCAGTCAGCTGTAGCTTCAATGTCGTGTGGATCGACCTACTACTTGGGGGCCTCCGCTTCTAGGGACATGCATCTGTCACAAAATTCTGCCAACTGTGATACAGTACTAATATGTACTAATCATGATCATCATGACGAACGTTTCCTTAAAAGCAAAAAGAATCAGGTCGCCATGATTGCCCGATTCCCCATGTCATCAACCCCACTCGCTTTCCCTTTCTGTCGTAAACAAAAATCCTCGGCATCACGTCCCCAAAGAAAGGGACAGGAGACATAGATGACATTCCATCGCTCATAGGCCTCCGACCTCGGTCCATTGAAACAACTGGGGGGTTCCATAGTCAGGGGCCCCAATAGCTGGATGGTTTGTTTCATGGATCCATCTATAATTGATTGGAAAAATTGGCTGATTTGGTATTACCCCCCAATTTTAGGAAACACCCATAAACTATGGAAAAAGAGTGGAGATATCCACGAAAGATCCCGGTCAAGGCACGAATCACAAAGTCTAGGCACCATTAGGCACCATTTTCCAACCAAAACTAGGCATCTGGGCATGTTCTATGGGCCTTCTCTGCAAACAAAGAGCCAGTCGCTTTGAGATTGCTCACCTCAGCCAGGCTCAAGATGGCTCAAGCTCCCGAGATTCCGTCCTGAAACCATCAAAAATCAAAAATGATGTTTTTTTTAATGATGTTTAATGATGTTTAATTTACCATTTGGTTATTTAACATAGCCATGGAAAATCACCATTTTTAATAGGTAAACCATCTATAAATGGGCCATTTTCCATGGCTATGTTAAATAACCAGAGGGTAACATAATTTAACCATCCACCAAACGGGGGGATCAAAAAAGGGATATGTTTAATTTATTTTAATTTTCAGACAATATGTCAGACTGTCAGCATCAACTTTGGGGGGTATGTTCCCCAAATTTTTCGCAATGTCGAGGTCAAACAGACACCCCAAACAGATTTGGGAGCGGCACCTCGGCGAGGCCAGGGCCTATCAAACTCGAGGATCCAAGTCCCCGCAATCTGAAGTCCCCCAACCATAAACATCATTAAACATCCATCTAGACAAATGATGCCATAATTGACTAACCATACTAACCTGTTTTATAGATCTTTGGAGAGTTACCTCTATCTTCACCATCATTCCAGTGCTTTTTGAAAATCGGCATTTTTCATCTGCGGCTGGTGGCATTTGAACATCTTCCTGTCGATCCGTGGCCGAATCAAAAGCCGCAAGAAGTCACGCACCATGGCGCCCGGCGGCAAGGCGACCGTAAGGCGGGCGGCTTCACAGCTCTGAAGTATCCCAGTGGTCCACTTACCGTTTGTGGTCAAGCATGGGCACCATTGGGCACCCATATCACTGGCAATCTACTGTCGTCGCAAAGGGGGGGTTGTTGCGGGATAGTCTCGGTATAGCCTAGTTCCCAACTGGTTCCCACGTTCATTTTCCGTCCTGTAGCTCCTTTCACCAGCCTCATGCCATCACAGCTCTTGCACGATGGAGCCGCAACAGCTGTTGAAAGAATCGGTGCTAGGAGCACTTCCATCCTTAGGTGACTTTTCCCTTCATGATTTTTTTTGAATCTAATCTACCCAACTTTTGAAATCACTTTGGATTGCCCCTGATAGCCCACCAGTGGAATCCCACTGATCTCCATCGCCCGTTTCAGGGGGTCCTTCAGGCTGGGGCTGATCTCAGCATCTCGGGTGCGTTCCGCGGCCTTGTTCCAGTCCGGAAAGAGCTGCTCCATGACTTCGTAACGCACAGCACTGGAAAGCTCCCTGTGTCACTTGCGGGTGATTGGAAGGGGTGCCATTGGCACCCAAGCTGAGCGAAAAAGGGCGATTTTTGTTGGGGGTCAAGATGTTTTTTTTTTTTGAATCATGGTGTTTTAAGAGCGAAATTGGAATCAATAGGAATCATCTGGTCCCGGAAAATTGTCAGGAATGGAAAAGGATGGAAAGAATGTGAAAGAATCATTGAGACCACCATGAGACCACCATCCTGTGGCGTTCTCCAAGGTATCGTATCCATGGTTGCTTGATGATCCCTAAAACCAGCCGGAAGTAGGCCATAGCCCCAATACTTCACGAGAGGCCGCTGAATCCACGGTTATTTTTGGGTACCCAATCCTCAACACAAATTCTTATTGGCTCCAATCGTCTGACTTTCACCCGTCTCCAACTCCTCCACTTCAAACCCGGCGCCAGCCACTTCACCCCGTGGCCTGTTAGCATTCGATTCCAGAAGCAACGCAGAATACACCAGCAGCCTAGGGCTATGGCCGCTGCTCGGGACACGATGGCGGGCAGGAACCGTGGCATGGGTGAGGCCATAATCTCAGCAGCTATATAAGCGTGCCGATACCAAAACACACAACGGATACCAAAACACACAACGGATGACAACGTGGATTCTAGAAGGTATTCAGGTGTGGCCCATCTGATTTCCTTTGCATACCTGCACGTACACAGGATGCCACTTCAAATGGATTTCCTGCCCAAGGGCTGGTGGTCAGGTGGGTATACAACTTGCCAACCTCTCCTATCAATTTGCGGGAATGACTTCCTCAAAATTAAAGCCATGGCCATGGGTCAAAAGCCTTTGCCTCTCATTAACATTCCAGAAAATCAACAGAGTAGTCTTGCTTTAAGATCTTCACCTACCGACCCATTTTGAGACATAGTGATTTCAATGAGCCTATCCGCATATTGTCAGTATTGTCAGTCCACCATTTCCCCCCGATGCTTCCCATACTGCAGCGGAGGCACAAAAGAACCCACCAATATATCCGAATCCATCTCAGGCGCAAGTTGCTATCCCGCAGGGTCGGAGAGTTCTCAGGTGGGAGCGCTGATTTCAAGCAGTACCTGGCAGCTGCTTGGGACATCCTGCCCTGCTTGATGATCCTTTAAATAATCCGGGGATGACAAGCCATAACATTTTGGGCATTTTGGGCTCCCTTTTTCAGACAAACCCACTTTAGATCACAACTGCGCCGTTGATTTGGGGGGGTCTTCACCATCCTTCAGTCCTTCACTCCTGGGTCCTCCACCGAAAAAAAAAAAACTGCGCACGGAGAGAATCCAGCCCAGAAGCTCCCTTCCTCTAGCTCTGTCCTGGGCCCAAAAAATGGCGGATGAGGACTCAAGAGTTCCAACAAGCCAATGGGTTGAATGAACCCAAAAAAAATAGATGGTTTAAGAGTAAAAGACCAAAATGTGGGTCTATTGGCCCCCATGTTTACCCATCCTCAAATCTTTGAAAATTGGTTCTCAGTTTCTTACCGGTAGTTTTAATCCCATCAATACGCCGCAAGCCAATTGGGATTGATTGAGAACCTCATCCCTAGGCTGCGAAAAAAAAAGATCTTTGAAACCACCAAGCATGTCTGGTTTTGGCTTCTAGGGTCTCCAAAAGCGTGGTCAAAGCGTGTCAAAACCGTCTCAACCTGCCTTGCTGAAACTGGTATGAACAGGTCTGGCTTTGGATGGGATGTCTACTGTAAATCTTCGGTGGCATCAAGTTCGCCGGTGCGCCACCAGGCTCCCGAGTTCTGGCCAAAGTGACATCCAAAGTAGCCTTCTGTCATGGAAGGATCCAGGATATACCTCGGGAAGATACGAGCTGATTGGGCACACTGGAAACCAGGTTGATTCATCATATTCATCTCGAATTTGCGTATCGGAATCCAAAGTTCGGACGAGGCGGGAGAGAGAGGGAGCAAGTTCTCAACGAAGAAAAGCTTGGTTAGAGAACTGGATGAAATCGGAGGACCACCAAGAACGGTTTTACATTAAATCGGCCATTTGGGCCCGAGAAACTTTGAAAAAGCGACCGAGCCACCGATCCCTCTCTTCAAACATCCCAATACTGATCATCTCCCAGTATAGTTACGGACCTACACTTAGAACACAAACTGTTTAAAAAAAAAAAACATACGCTTAGAACGCCTTTCCCCTGCCTGCAAAATTTACCCTAAGTGTTCTAAGTGCACACTTAGAACATGTTCTAAGTGTGCACTTAGAGCCGCTTCAGAAACGTGTTAGAACACATCTTATATTTCCAACATGTGTTCTAAGTGTATGTCCGTCCATGTAAAGTTGTCATACAATACAATTGTAAGACATATATATACAACATTGTATTATAATGCAATATAAAATAATATGATATGATATAATATATTATAATATAATAGAATAGAATAGAATATAATAGAGAATAGAATGGAATATAATATAATATAATACAATACAATATAATATAATATAATATAATATGATATGATATGATATAATATAATATAATATAATATGATATGTATATATAGCGACAATATTGCAAACAATTCTACCCCAAAACGCCATATGTCTATGTTTTTGGTGGGTGTTCTAAGTGTATACTTAGAACATATTCCCCTGCTGATTTTTTGATTTTTGTTTTCCAAATCGTGTTCTAAGTGTATGTCTTCAACTATAGATCTATTGACAAATGGATTTCTGCCGCTTGCTGCAGCCGTGGTGCTTCTCAAACCACCGGATTTTTCTCCCACCGCGGTAGAGTTGAGCCAGCGTGTTTTTTCCAATCCAGCGGCAGTGGATGGCAGTGGCATAGTTTGGTCTCCACCAAGAGACTACGTACAGTTATCACCCAGGCATCTGATCGTCTTTGACAAGCATCTATTCAGATGATGATCCCATATTTGTTTTCAAACAAATAGGAGTATTTACCACCCTTGCCAAGGAAAACTTTTTCAAGCAGCTCAAGCTCATCATTTTCAAGACCACACCCGTGTTTGATGTAATTTCATAACCACCGGGCCACGTCCCATTCAGCACCTGCTTCATGCGCTGATGAGCCTCGATCATGGCGTGCTGCGCCGGGAGAGCCTCTCCCTTTTCCTGGAGTCGATGCGATCAGCAACTGGGAGACATGCACCTGCACATACGTTTGCATGTACATTAGAAAATATAATGTACATACGCATGCATATACATGCTACTATTATCATTATTATTGTTATTATTATAGGCATCTACTATCGACACACACTAATTTGTATATAGCATCTGGTAATTTAACAGTTCGCCATGGAAAATCCCAACCATAAATGGAGGTTTCTAGCTGGGAAAATCATCTATTTCTATGGGCCATTTTCCATATATATACATATATATATGGTAAATATAATTATCTATAAATGGGCTATTTTCCATTTAAATGGTTGTATATATATATTTATTTATTTACATATATGTGGTATAGAGGTACAGCTACACACTCTCCCAAGTGGGTCACCTGCAGTGCCTGAGCCTTCTTGGCCAAGGCCTAAGAGTGCCGAATGGCAGCAATGGGCGCCAAATGGGATATGGATAGATTACATCTATTTCACTTGTATCATATATATGTATGATATATATATATATATACATATCATATATATATATATGTGTGATATATAGATATCTAAATCATATATATATATGATATATATATATATATTGATTTAATATATATATATATTATATATATATGTATATATTTATATGATTTATATATATGTGATATATATATATGTGATATATATATATGATAAAATATATATATGGTACGATATATATATATGTGTATATATATACGACATATATATTAAATCATATATAGATCAAATATGTATATATATATGATACATATATATATATATCATATATATATATGATATATATATATATATGATATATATATATGTATATGATATATATATATATGAGATATCTATATATATATATGATATATCTATATTATATATATATATGATATATCATATATATGTGTGTGTGATATATATTTATGTGTGATATATGTAAATACATTTATATATTATGCATTTTTGCATGTATGTATGTATGCATGCATGTATGTATATAGATTGATTAGATCTGTTTCTGCAATTATGTTGTATATTTATAGAATATTTATATATATATATTCATAAATCACAATGTGTTTTGAATATATAATATCCGCCGACCCCGGCAGACGCAAGGGGGAGTGCGTAAGGGAAAAAGAGTTTATGACACAGCTGCCAGGAAAGAATAATAATAATTCGCTGACCCCGGCCGATGCAAGGGGGAGCGCGTAAGGGAAGAAGAGGTGTTGCACTGCTACTTTTACTACCAGGCAGCAGCAGGCAGCAGCAGGCAGCAGGCAGCAGGTAGCAGCAGCCAGCAGCAGCCCGCACCAGCCAGCAGCAGCCAGCAGCAGGCAGCAGTAGGTGTCTGGCAGGCAGCATCCGGCAGCAGCAACCAGCAGCAGCTGGCGTTAGGCAGCCAGCAGCAGCCAGCAGCAGCTAGCAGCAGCCAGCAACAGCCAGCAGCAGGCAGGAGCAGGCAGCAGCCAGCAGCAGGCAGGAGCAGCAGGTAGCAGCAGGTAGCAGCAGGCAGCCAGCAGCAGGCAGCAGTAGGTGTCTGGAGCAGCAGGCAGGCAGCAGCAGGCAGCAGCAGGTAGCAGCAGGCAGCAGCAGGTAGCAGCAGGCAGCAGCAGGCAGCAGCAGGCAGCAGCAGGCAGCAGCAGACACCAGCAGAGGCAGCGGCAGGCAGCGGCAGCAGCAGGCAGCGGCAAAGTTGCAATGCAGGCAGCAGGCAGGCAGACGCAGCAAGCAGAGGCAGCAGCAGGGAGCAGCAGGCAGGCAGCAGCAGGCAGCAGCAGGCAGCAGCAGGCAGCAGCAGGCAGGCAGCAGCAGGCAGCAGCAGGCAGCAGCAGTTGCAATTTCAAGTAGGGTTTCAGAAGTGACGTTAGGCCCTTTTTTGGGGTTCCTTTGCTACGTTTTGGGCACGAAATTAGGTGGTGTTTTGCTGTTTCGGATGTGTTTCCAAAAGGGTGTCTGGCTGTTTGTTTCTTGCTTTGGAGGCTGTTTGATTGCAGCAGCACCACAGCAACACCACAGCAGCAGCAGCAGCAGCCACCAGCAGCAGCACCAGCAGCAGGCAGCAGCAGGCAGGCAGCCGCAGGCAGCCGCAGGCAGCTGCAGGCAGCAGCAGGCAGCAGCAGGCAGCAGCAGACACCAGCAGAGGCAGCAGCAGGCAGCGGCAGGCAGCGGCAGGCAGCGGCAAAGTTTCAATTTTACAGTATGGTTTCAGAAGTGACATTAGGTCCTTTTTTGGGGTTACTTTGCTACGTTTTGGACACGAAATTAGGTGGTGTTTTGCTGTTCCGGATGTGTTTCGAAAAGGGTGTCTGTTAACATTTACTCTTTATCTAAACTACTCCAAGATCGACAAAACATGATGCTGGCTAGTTGAGTCCCTAAAGTAGCTAAAGGCTGGAAACTATCAACCAATTGTCAAAAAAAACTCAGACCATCATCTGATATATGATATAACTGTCATATAACCACATGACCATTCTTCCGGGGTCGGCGGCAGGGGCGGCAGCCCTTAATAATATAATATAATATATGTATAATAATACTTATATATATATATATATATATATGTAGATAGGTTTCATGACATTATCCATCATCATCCATGCTCCATTAAGTGGTGGCAGATCATTCGTCTCACTCCCCCAGGCCCCGTCAGGGTCCATCGCCGTTGCGGTCCACGGCATTCCAATCACTGCCCAGCGCAAAGGATGTCGAACCGCTCGAACCTGGCGCGTGATTCCCACAGAAGAGTTCCAGTTGGTGGTTGGTTTACCACCCCTCTGAAAATTGGTCAGTTGGGATGATTATTCTTATTATATGGAAAACAAAAAATGTTCCAAACCACCAACCAGTATATCTTTTCATGCTTTTTCCTTTTTCTTTTTCTTTTTATGTTGATTAGTATCGTCATTTATGGCAAAATCATGGTAATCAGAAAAGATTAACGTATTGAACCACGCTTCACCAAGCGGTTCCCCAGTATTTGGGCATGGCTCGAAAAAAATCAGACCCTGGGACCCACAATTCATGGTCAGCTTTGTCAAAACATCCAATGTTTGAATATACCCTCTGGTAATTTAACATAGCTATTGAAAATCACCATTTTTAATGGGAAAATCCACTATTAATGGTCATTTTCAATAGCTACGTTAAATTACCAGAGGGTACCCAGAGCAAACTAACAGTTCGATGTGGGAAAGCCATGGTTCCCTAGGAAAATGATCTGCACCACACCGCGCGTGACACCATGGCTGGAACAGGGGATGAAGATCTACAATTACCAGCTATATTGATGTGGAAGTCTGCGGATTCAGAGTGAACTGACCCCCCAGCCGTACTTGTCTTTCATCAAAAGAAAGGAGAGTGAAGTCATCAACAACTCTTGGGTCTTTGACGCCCCAAGCACCGTTCACTGATGGGACTTGAACATTCTTGGGGGATGCAGTTGTGAATCTGAATCATCGGCCGAGTTTGGCAAATCACTTGACATTGCTTCACATGTGCATTTGACGTGAAGGATATCAAGCACTTAGAGTGCTGATTTCTACCAAGGTTTCCCTAGGACGTCAAAGTTACAACCAGCCAAAGCTGACAGTCGGGTTGACCTGATGATCTTGCTACATGAGAAGCACTAGCAACATGTTCATCCATCCGAATCCGATTTCGGGTATCTCCCCATGGATGACAATCCCTATGGATCAATGTGGTCTACATCTATTTACCCCAAGTTTTCACAATGACCCTTATGATAATGATATGTTATGATATGATACAACTCGAAATGCTTCGAATAAAACTGCAAAGCAGCAACACATGCCAGCAAGGCTTGTTCCAGTTCCAGTGCCACTTTCTGTACCGCTGCTACTGCCAGTGCCAGAACCGGTTCCAGTACCACTGCCAATGCCAGTACCTGTTCCGACAGTGCCTGACCCACTGCCACTTGTGCCGCTACTAGTACCTGTGCCAGTTCCTGTCCCCGTGCTGGTGCCTGAACCACTGCCAGTGCTGCCGCTGCTGGTCCCCGTGCCGGTACCAGATGTTCCAGTGCCAGTGCCAATGCCAGTTCCGGTGCTAGTGCCTGACCCACTGCCACTTGTGCCGCTACTAGTACCTGTGCCAGTTCCTGTCCCCGTGCTGGTGCCTGACCCACTGCCAGTGCTGCCACTGCTGGTCCCCGTGCCGGTACCAGATGTTCCAGTGCCAGTGCCAATGCCAGTTCCGGTGCTAGTGCCTGACCCACTGCCACTTGTGCCGCTACTAGTACCTGTGCCAGTTCCTGTCCCCGTGCTGGTGCCTGAACCACTGCCAGTGCTGCCGCTGCTGGTCCCCGTGCCAGTACCAGATGTTCCAGTGCCAGTGCCAATGCCAGTTCCGGTGCTAGTGCCTGACCCACTGCCACTTGTGCCGCTACTAGTACCTGTGCCAGTTCCTGTCCCCGTGCTAGTGCCTGAACCACTGCCAGTGCTGCCACTGCTGGTCCCCGTGCCGGTACCAGATGTTCCAGTGCCAGTGCCAATGCCAGTTCCGGTGCCAGTGCCTGACCCACTGCCACTTGTGCCGCTACTAGTACCTGTGCCAGTTCCTGTCCCCGTGCTGGTGCCGGACCCGCTGTCAGTGCTGCCGCTACTGGTCCCCGTGCCGGTGCCAGATGTTCCAGTGCCAGTGCCAGTTCCAGTACCTGTTCCAGTGCTGGTGCCTGACCCACTGCCAGTGCTGCCGCTACTGGTCCCCGTGCCGGTGCCAGATGTTCCAGTGCCAGTGCCAGTTCCTGTCCCTGTGCTGGTGCCTGACCCAGTGCCAGTGCTGCCGCTACTTGTCCCTGTGCCGGTGCCAGATGTTCCAGTACCAGTGCCAGTACCTGTTCCACTACCAGTTCCGGTACCAGTGCCTGTGTCGGTTCCAGTACCACTTCCAGTGCCAGTACCAGTGCCGGTTCCAGTGCCGGTATCAGTGCCACTTCCAGTACCGGTACCAGTGCCAGTGCCAGTTCCAGTGTCGGTTCCAGTGCCGGTACCACTGCCACTTCCAGTGTCGGTTCCAGTACCACTTCCAGTACCAGTTCCAGTTCCAGTGCTGGTACCAGTTCCAGTGCCAGTTCCAGTGTCGGTTCCAGTGCCGGTACCAGTGCCACTTCCAGTGCCGGTTCCAGTACCACTTCCAGTGCCAGTAGCAGTTCCAGTGCCGGTGTCGGTACCAGTTCCAGTTCCAGTGTCGGTTCCAGTGCCGGTACCAGTGCCAGTTCCAGTACCACTTCCAGTGCCAGTACCAGTGCCGGTTCCAGTGCCGGTGTCGGTTCCAGTGCCACTTCCAGTGCCGGTTCCAGTGCCGGTACCACTGCCACTTCCAGTGTCGGTTCCAGTACCACTTCCAGTGCCAGTACCAGTTCCAGTAGCAGTACCAGTGCCAGTAGCAGTTCCAGTGCCGGTGGGTCGTTACCCAAAACAAGTTCCAGGTAACTGCCCACCCGTTGGAGGATCGCTCTTGTAGTTCGCGACCCGGAGAAGGATTCATCGGGCCGGCTAACCGACATATGAGCCCGTACTTCCAGTGCCAGTACCAGTTCCAGTAGCAGTACCAGTGCCAGTAGCAGTTCCAGTGCCGGTGTCGGTACCAGTTCCAGTTCCAGTGTCGGTTCCAGTGCCGGTACCAGTGCCACTTCCAGTGCCAGTACCAGTTCCAGTACCACTTCCAGTGCCAGTACCAGTGCCGGTTCCAGTGCCGGTGTCGGTTCCAGTGCCACTTCCAGTGCCGGTTCCAGTGCCGGTACCACTTCCAGTTCCAGTGCTGGTTCCCGTACCACTTCCAGTGCCAGTACCAGTTCCAGAACCAGGGAAGAGGCCTGACGTGGTTTTGCTCAAAGCTGGAAGCTCTTTTTTTTAGGATATACCACCCGTGACGGTGCTTTCATTTGACACAGCAAGCATATTTATACAATGAAATCCTTTGACATCTGTTTTCAGAAGCAAGTTCCTCTTGGTCGGCATCAAAGTTGAGGGTATAAGTTTGTGCAATAGGGTCTATATCATCTTTACGCGGATTGCATCCCATTTGGTGTGGGCCAACTAATTCAGCATGAATACCAGTTGCCCTTGAGGAATCCAACGCGGCAAGTGAACATCCACCAGTTATAGATGATTTTCCTATCAAACCCCCATTTATGGGGGATTTTCCATTGCCACGGTTCATAATCAAAGAATATATTCAAATGGAGGTTTCTTGAAATAGGGGTACCTCTAAAGACTCAAAAAAATATCAATTTTCATAGGATTTTCCGTTATAAACCATCCAGCTATTAGGGTACCGCCAATTTATGAACACCCACAATAGGAAAAAAAAAGAAACACGAGTTCTATGTGGTGTATCCACCGACTGGGATGGGCACCCCTGGTTTGTCTGACGCTTCGCTTTACCCATTGACCTGGCTACTTTGGGGTATAGCCTATTTTCAGACACACCCATTTGCCAATTAGCTACTATCAATGGCTTTTGATTTAAAGGAAATCACACGGAACATCGCTGGTTTTCAGCATAAACATTTGGTTTTCCTTTGGGTTTTCTCTACAAAATCCGTTCGAGGTTCACATTGCTGGGGAGAAGTGGACCGTGTACCTGGAGCGTTACCGAACATGGATTCTTCTGAATATGGACAAACCAAATTCTAAGAGTTAAAAGCGTCATTTCTTCCACATATATCGCGAATCTCCAAGTGTCAAATCTGCGGATTTTCCCAATCCCAGCATGAAGGATTCCAAGGAAAAACCCGAAGCTCGGTCGGCGATAAGTGGAACCATGGTGATGCAATGTTTTTTGTCTTCAGAATTTGAGGATGTCTACTTATATCTGGGGAAATTTTCACCATATTTTGGTTGTTTACCAATGGAAATTCCTGTGAGAATTTGGGGTACCTTATTTTAGGAACCCCCATCTGAATAAACCAGTGAACTCGAGGGGCCAATCATGATGCAACGTGGCAACGTCACCATAGATCTGGGACCTATTTTCGAAGTGGACAATAACCATGTGACATACCAACCCTCTGGCAATTTAAGAGTTGGCGAACTGGAAACTCATCATTTTTAAGTTCGGTAAAACATTTTTCACTAAATGTGCCACGGCTTCCGAATCGCAAACTCCAACAAATTACTGGAGAGTAACTGCTGAAACATCGCAGCCACCCATCAGTGTCAGGTACTTTGCAAATAAGTGCATTCCATACAGGTAAGCCCTGGATTTGTGGCTCATCCCATTAATCTCAATGGGTTCTATTTATGGATACTCACCAGTGACTAAGTGGGGAGATGTCTCATATAAAGTTGCTTATATATATCCTATATCCCGATTGCCCACAAGATATCCCATTAAATAATCCCATTAACTTAGCCCTTTTACTGCCGCGTCTTAGATCAGCCTTCGGACACTCTTCGAGGGCCAGAAACACCTGGCTCCTGCCAATCTGAGATGCACTGATTTTTTTTTCCGAGATTGATGGCTTGTTAGATTTGTTCGTCTTTTTTCCCATGGTGAAAAGGTGAAATATCAAACTATATGTCATCTTAGTAAAGCTAGCGCAATGTCATAAACCAGCCATATAAATGGGTCGAAAAATCCCACCCATCAAAATGGTGAGTCATTGGGGATGGTAGATCCGATTGCTTTACTCTTTACTGACATGTTTTTTGCCTTTTTATTTTTCATCATTAACCATGGCTCAAATCCACATCAATTCAGCGCCGCCGGTCCGGTCCTGCCAAAGCTCCCCCAGACTTGGCAGAGTCACACCTGGCGAGATGGGGATCTGAGAGATTTGGCAATCAATTTGGATCCGAATGTCTGGTGGGAATGTCTGATGGGTTTAACAATGGTTAATGATGGTTAATGATTATCTGGTGGATTACCCTCTGGTAATTTAACATAGCTATTGAAAATGACCATTTATAGTAGATTTTCCCATTAAAAATGGTGATTTTCAATAGCTACGTTAAATTACCAGAGGGTATATTATATATATATACAATCTGGTTGGTGGTTGGTTTACCACCCCTCTGAAAAATATGAGTTCGCCAGTTGGGGTTACTATTCCCAATATATGGAAAAATGTTCCAAACCACCAACCAGATGTAGCAAACCCCCATTGACCATCCCCATTCCGCCACTTTTGATGGGATTCAAAAACTTCAATGGTAGTTGTTGATGGCAGAAAATGCATCACCTTTTGGAAGAGTTCACCCATCCGATGATTGCTCGATTGCTCCGGGGACCCGGTGTTACCCTTATTCAGATTTCATAGTCAACTCATTCCACAGAGTTTACGTCACAAATTTGAAGCTCCTTTCGAACCCCATCAAGATCAGTGGCATGGGTTAACAGTTGGAACTATCATCACCACCTGAAGCCCCAAGTATGTAATGTAATGCAATGCAGTGCAGGCAGTATAATATATGTACAGATCTACATCCCTCTTTTTCTCTCTGTATATTTGTATATCTGCATATTTGCATATCTATCTACATATCCGCCCATCCATCCGTCCGTCCGTCCATCCATCTCTACAACTCACCAACTGTTCAACCAACCAACTAACTATCAAACTTTCTAATGGGATAGTCAACTGTGTATACAGTATATATATATATATATATATCTATGTATCTACAAATATAATCTCATCTATAATCCATGTCACCATTCTTAGCATTCATCAAATACATTCCAAACAACTTTTTAAAGACCCTACAGCCTCCTGATGTCATAAAATCGTTATTGGCCATTGTTAGCCATTATTAACCACTATTAACAATCATATTCTATGGCTATGTCTAGAAGTATTTCATTATCCCATGAAACCACCAGAGTATTCCCATTATTATTCCCATGAAATTCACCACAGTCATTCTTCACCACCATTCACCAATGATTAATAATGATGGGTAATGGTTCATAATTATTCATGGTGAATGTTAATAATGGTACTAATCACCACATTCATCAATTTTTGTTACCCTCTGGTAAACTAACATAGCTATTGAAAATGGCAATTTATAGTGGATTTACCCATTCAAGATGGTGATTTTCCATAGTTACGTAAACGTTTACCCGACGGTAACCCCTTGGAAAACCACTATTCATGTTTATTAACCCGTATTATCCCATGAATATCCTGCTATATCCCATTGTTGTTGGGTTTATTAACCATTGACAATCTTAGATACCCTGCAAAAAATTTAATTCTTTGCTGGTGAAGGTAGATATTCCCATTAATACCAAAAGACTAGTTAGGATTATTTGGTATCCATCTAAGATTGACCTAGTAACCTTGAAAAATATGAAAGTCACTGGGAAGGATGACATCCCATATATGAAATGGAAAATAACATGTTCCAAACCACCAACCAGAAATTCTCCAGCAAATCAAATTAGACTTAGTGATTATTACTAGTGATTATGGATCATTCCCTCATTGTTATTGGCTTTATTTTCACCACATCCACCACCAACCAGAATGGCTTATGCCGCTATAAATGGAGGTTACCAATGAACATACCGGTGATTTCAGAGTTTGCTATGGTACAACCGCCAACCAGCCATTGTTATTGGGTTTGTTAATCACTATCAGCCACTATTAACCAGTCTTAACCACTATCAACCACTATTAACCACTATGAACCATGGTTATTGGCTTTATTTTCACCACATTCCCACCACCCCGGTGCGTTACTCATCCCGCTTCGCCGTGAATCGAATGGCCTCTGAGCTCCATGGGATCCAGGCGCCCGTCCCGGTTCCGGTCCAAGGAACGGAAGGCGGAGCCTGAGATCTCGCGGAGCCGGAGATCTCCGGGGAGATTTCTGGGGTGAAAACAGCTATAGAATGATAGTTGGATGATGTGGTTAGATAAACTAGTTATGGATGTGGTATATCTATAATTACTATCTATAGTTAAAATGTGGTTAAAATGTGGTTAGATAGTAAATGGATGTAAATGGTATATCTATATCTATAATGTGCTTTGAACAATGAATATACATGATAGATTATCGATAATATATATATATATGTATCAATAGAACGTATATAACTATATATCTATATCATCTATTCTCATTGATATTCTCATGTATCCCCAGTATATACACATGACTTACCCTCTGGTTATTTACCTATCTGAGATGCTATATAGAGTTGTATGTCTGGAAAACGGATATAGAAAGGACATACAACTATAGATAAATATAAGTCTACATTGTGTATATATATATATTTATTTATTTATTTATTTATTCATTGTTGTATATGTATGATTGTATCTATATTACCAACTCTGCATAGCTTTTCACGTAGGTGTGTATGTCTGGTGATACTACCAATTTGCGGGGGGCATGGGCCTTGAAAACTGCTGGTTGACAGCAACATCTGATGCCCTAACCTCTTGGATACGCTGCCCAAACACTTCCAAAAACTAGATTTTCAGCTGGTTAGTATTTATCCATGTTGGAGCAAAAAGGTTAATTTAGTACTATCCATCAAGCCGGTTGACCTAGGACCTTACTATTCAGCAACCTGCCGCCGTATCAAGTCCTTTGAGTTTCCCCACTGGCAGCGTCGCTCTGGCCCTAGCATTGAAGCATTGCATTTGGAGAACCATTGATTCCAATTTTATTGTTAAACCATGGTTAACAGTTGATTTTGTGTAAAGCCATTATCCCAATCTATTTCACTGGTAAAAGCATCGCAGAACTAAACCCGATTCTTGGCAGACTCTGGCTCCGCTGCGAAGTGACATGGATAGCTGGGTTTTTGCTGGAGGTGTTAGTAGAAGGTATTGGAATCTGCACATAAAATGGGGGAACCCCAAAACCATGGGTTTCAATACTAAAATGGTATAATTTGGATGATTTGGGGAGTAACCCGGGTAACCCCATTTTGGGGAAACTTCCATATTTTCCCGCAAACCATATTTGATGACACCAAAGGGTACATGGATGGACTCCAAATTTCGATTCATTCCAATCAGATTTATTTTCTTGGGAAGGCCCTCAAATGTTCAAAAAACAAGTTTCCATGGGTTTGAACATTTCTCATCTTAGAAATGGTTGGGCCGAACATTTTACCAACCACATAAGAGGTGGTGCCCCACACTTAGCTAAGTTGCTTTGTATATGAACTGTTGGGCTTATGGTAGATATACCGAGCTAGTTCATGCAAGATGGGGCCCCGGATAACGTTCAGTTGCCTAAAAAAAGTGGCTGAATTCGATGGTTTATGGTAGATATAACGAACTAGTTAATTATTATTTACCTCCAATAGCCAGTATATAACTATGATTATAACACTTCTAGCTATATTTAATGGTTAATGGATGTTAATGGGGTTATAAACCAACAGACATAACTGGGCACCAGCCACATTAGCCACCTAGTCTCAGGACTAATCTTAGGATTTGCCACACGCTAGGGCTCGAACAATCGGTCAAGCGGCAAGTCACTGGCTAATCCCCGAACTAAATGAAGGCTTGAATGGGAACATTATCTATATTTATGCACATATATTGTTATTATTATTATTATTAGGAAATACTATAATAATAACAATATTATATATATAGATATATATATATTTATATATGCCCCCCCAAGACCTACCTTTTGTGTAGCAAATAGGTTCCTGAATGTCTTCTTCCTTCTTATCTTATCACCTATTGTAGCTGGACACATCCTGCCCCAGAGTATAGCATATTATTATTTTTGATAAATACAACTTCTTGTAAGGTAATTTTTTATAATGATTACTGGTGGAATTCATGTTTACTAAAGTTCCTGTAGCAATTTGAAACCTTTTAGTTTCTACCAAAGCTGAGCTTTGTGCAAGATTAGGTGATATAGTGAGTGCATCTTGAGATTTCACATTTTTATAATGCAATTACTTTTTTCTTCCTCCTACAATTTCATAACATTCCATCAAACTTTGCATAGTAAATTGACAATAACTAATCATATTCTCATTTGATGTTAGAAGTTTTTTTTGTTCTTGTGAACCTACGTTCTTTCCATTCGCTTTTTCTTCAGCATCTACCATCTTTTTTTGTAGAAGAATTGTTTTTTTTGCTGTAATGATTTATGTTTAAAATCTGTATAATGTAGATGATCTTGTAATTTCATTGTTTTAAATCCAGGAGTGCTTGAGTTAGATATACTATCTTTTAAACATAAATGATTTTGATGATACTAAATTAGTAAGTAAACAAATATAGATCAGTTTTTAATATATGTGTCATATTATAATTTGTCTTACTTTTTTATAGTTCTCAATTTTGTGATATTTTTTTAAAGATATTATAGGCGTTTCTAGCATTGGATGAATATGTATTTTTACTTTGAAAGATCCTATATTTTTATTGGTTCTTTTAGCTCTATATTCTGAGGATCTAGTTTTAAATTAATCAAATTATTATCTTGGATATGTTTTTCAGATTGGTTTGTTTGCATTTTTTACGACAATATTCTACCATTTTAAGATGTGAACTTTGATAGCATTTCAGGGTTTTTACAGTCTATTACATTTTTTTCTAAACATAAATTGCGACCATGTTCTTTTAAAGAAAGTTTTCTTTGCCGATCTATCTGCAACCCTTTCTAATACATTTTGTTGGGAAGGTTTGAACTGATCTGTAGATAAAGAGGTATTGCTAATAATAATATGATGATAATAATAATAATATATATATATGGATGATTTGCAATTGCTATATTTGATTACCGGAGGCTCCAAACATTCTTTTTGAGGCCCACAACTCTGATGCCTCCGCTTGCCGATTCCGTTGGGCACGCAGTCGTCTTGAAGCGGCGCTGGCCTTGAAACTGGCTGAACTGGGTTGGACACAGGGATTCACCCATGGCTACCAGTAACTCAGTACCTCTGACTTTATGGTGATTTAATGGTGATTTCATGGTGTTTTAATGGGATTTCATGGTGATTTAATGGTGATTTAATGGGATTTCATGGTGATTTAATGGTGATTTAATGTTGATTTAGTGGGATCCAATGGTGATCTTCATGGAGGTTTAACCTCTGGTAAACGTTAACAAAAAACGATGGAAAATCACCATGCTATTAATGGGAAAACTCAATAGCAAACTGTTAGTTTACCAGAGGGTAATTGGGATGGAACATCATCTAGAAAATTGATGTTTTGTACTGGCTTAACAATGGAAAATCATGGGTTTGAGCAGAAATTCTTCACATAGCGATAGGGAATACTCCGTTCCTGAGAAATAGGACAATCATCTAAACACATAGTTGATTTTGGGGCCATTTTCCAGTGCCATGTTCTAGTGGCTAAATATGCGCTAAGCCCAATGCCATAAACCATCCACGATATTACCATAAGATTTTTACATGGGTGGTTTTCCACAATCATTCCCAAACGGGATGTTTACGCATTCGGTTTACCACATTAATCTGGGTAAATTATTCAATATTTCACTAAAATTCTTTTAGAAATAATCAGTATATCCTCAATATCCCACTCATGCCAGTTATCTGGGTAAATTATAATATTTCACTAAATTATACCATCTGGTTATTTAGCATAGCCATGGAAAATCCAGCCATTTTTAAGTTCGGTAAACCATCTATTTCGATTAGGGCCATCGAAAAACCATGGCTATGTTAGTCATAGCCAGAGGGTCATATTTCACTAACCCAGATAAAGTTCGGCCTTTAAAAAAAGGGGATGAACAAACATCCGAAAACCCATGGATGCCACGGCTCGCTCGGTGAGGTGATGATGTCTTTACCCAGAAAAATATGTAAATCCCAAAGAATGATGGCTGGTATACCATTATTAACCATTGTTTGGGATTATATACATATATAATTAATTATAGTACTGGTGTTATTAACCCTTTTTAACCATAGTTTAACTAGTTATACCATTTTCCCAGCCGTACTCTGCGCCGACCAGTCCGGACGGACTCAATGAAGGGCGTTGGCGCAATCAAGGAATCAGGTGAGCTTGCTTAGTAGTTACTAACCCTTTTTATCCCCAGCTAGTTCATGTTCTTTTGTTGGGAAACATTGGTTTTAATGGATTTCATAGGGATTCCATGGCTAAAAACATGGTGAATTCCTGCAATCAAGCATGGTGAATTTTGTCAACGAAGAAAATTTTCCCCGGTTTACTAAATCAAAAGTCGCTCCAAATAGTATATAGGGTTATATTCTATCATAACTGGCCTCAGATTTGCAAAAACTGTGTTTTTTGTTCATCTTGGGTTTATGTTAAATTTCTAAGCGTGCTTCGAAACCGTGTTGATTCATTCTCCATTTGGTACGCTCCGGTGTCATCAAACATG
The DNA here is from genome assembly GCA_947184155.2 of Cladocopium goreaui. Taxonomy (NCBI): domain Eukaryota; class Dinophyceae; order Suessiales; family Symbiodiniaceae; genus Cladocopium; species Cladocopium goreaui. The sequence goes on from CAMXCT020001820.1 coordinate 34,299, forward strand.
GCTAGCTGGGAAATCGCCGAACTAAATAGAGGTTTCTAGCAATAAATATCATAAATGGACGATTTTTAATTGCCATACCATTTTTTGGGATTCAAAGACCAAAGCTGGAACAAATCGGCCCTTTCTCAGTGTTTCATCCAGCCTCCACATGGTGTCATTTCCAGCGTGTGAACGCTTTTTTTAAATCTTACCCCCACGGATTCCATATATATCAATATATTTACCTTGTCTACCCAACAGTTCTTGAAGTTTTCTCAACCAACTTCAAACTTCGAACATATAAATCAACTATAAATCTGAAATTGGGTGGCTTCAATCAACCATTTTCCACCATTTTTGATGCTTGGATCTCCATGGTTCTCCGTTCTCCAACGAACAACGAAAATCGCCACGGCGAGTTCAGCGCTGGGTTCTGCCGACGACCAATGGGCTGATGTCGTCCAGCAGTAGGGAGTGGCTTTTGGATGGATTCCTGGCGAAGCAGGGAATACGCAACGGAACCAACGGAAAAAACAGATATTTATTACACATGAGTTAGTCATGTTGTACATAGGAACATCAGAAATTGAATGAAAACCCGAGGAACCGGATGGAACCGGTCATTTTATATGAGTCGAAAAAACAATTTTCCAGAAGATGTTCCAGTGCCAGATTAACTTGCCCCTTGAAGGACACCTAAGGGTGATTCACAAATATGGAGTGCATCTTCACTTGTCCATTTAATCCGTCAATGACTACAACTACAGCTGTTGAGTAAGAGCTAGCCAACTACAAGTGTCCAAAAAGAGATCTCGCTTATAGCAAGCACCTTGGGGTTACCCCCCCAAGCCGCTACAAATGCTTGACATTGATGTGCCGCAACAACACGCCACGACCCGCTTGGGTCGTCCTGTTGCGATCCAAGAAGGCACCTTCCGGCATTTCCAGGACTGCCTTGCACAGGTCCAAACTTAGCTATGGCAAAAGAAAAAGTCACCCCGATACTGTGATACTGTGGATGGGCCTGCGAAATCCGAATCACCAGTGAAAAAAGGTGGTAAACATCCCATTATTTATACGGTTTCAACCATCCCAAATTGGTGGTTTATCGGATTTCGCAACGGCCCATCCACAGTAGGACATGACGTTTTGAGCGGTTGCCATTCGCTGGGATGACTGAAAACTGGCAACCACTCATTTGGTTTATGACCCTACATTTCTGGGTGATATTCAAGATTATTGTTCAAATCCCAAATTTGTGGATGGTTATACCATGTTACATGCATATCTGAAACCAACAGTCACTTATGGGATGTTGCACCCCATGTGTTAAGCGGTGAAAAACCAATTCATCACGGTAAAAATCTTAAAACCCACAAAGGATTTGGGTCTGAACATAGGGCACTCATGGGTACTCCATTCAACTGCTGGCCAGGAATTGGGATTCTTCCACCATTTTCAGACACACAATGAGTATTCCCATTGCATCCTCTTTGAGGCATATTCCCATGACAACCCATCATATCCAAACTGTTGCGCCTGGCATTTGGACTCGATCTCCCCACATCCTCGGAGCTGGTTTGATGCTCAAATCGAGATTTGATTCCCCTTATATACCTCATAAGATGGTTTGGAAAATCGGCTTCTTCATTGAAATCTTTGAAGTAGATGTTTAAATCATCCTTGGTTGGATTCAATTTCAAACAGCAATGAATCCAATCTTCTCGTTGCGATGTCACCTTGAAATTTCAAGGATGTTCACGCGTCAATATGTTTCACGAACAATTTTTACTCATAAGTCATTTTTTCGGTACTTAAAACCCCATTTCTTTCTGTCAAATCATTTTAGAGAAAAACACATCACCATCGCGTTCCTTATCCAAACTCTGGTGAAACCTGTATGATTAGTGGTAGAGAGAAATCCACATATTTCTAGATGGTCAATCACCGTTTCTATCCATATTTAGTGGTCACAAAAATTTGATGTTTGGGTTTAATCCTTCAAATCCACCAGCGTTTGTTGCTGAAAAAACCAGCGTTTTCGGTTTCTTTGGATCTTAAACCCCACCCCCCCATTTTTGGACGCGGTTCCTGCTGCCAGTAGTTGCTGATGGATCTGGAGCACGGCAGACTTTCCACCCGCCTGGGAAGTTAAAAATGGTGATGACAATGGAACATATAGGGGTTGACCATAAATATGGGGTGTGATTATAACCATTTATCATATGTAAAAAACAGGATTCATCCCAATCTATTCTAATTACATGGATAGAATGGCGATAATCATGGTGATAATAATACCCCCAGGTAGTAAATTTGACATGGGATGATCATGGGGATAATAGTGGATATATTGGATGTATACATATATGGGGATGGGACGGGGGTCACATTCGCCCCTAACCCAGGGGTCACATTCGCCCCTAACCCAAAAGGGGTCACATTCGCCCCTAAACCACAATACTTTCAATATGTTGCTCAACCTTTTAGGGTAAAACCTGGGGACAAGGGGACATTTAGGGGGACTGGGGGACCTTTAGGGGGGACTTGGGGGCATACGTGAACTTGCCCCTCTATTCAATATGTTACTCAACCTTTTAGGGTAAAACCTGGGGACAAGGGGACATTTAAGGGGACTGGGGAACCTTTAGGGGGGACTTGGGGGCATATGTTAACTTGCCTCTCTATTCAGTATGTTACTCAAACTTTTAGGGTAAAACCTGGGGACAAGGGGACAGTTAGGGGGACTGGGGAACCTTTAGGGGGCATTGGGGGCATATGTTAACTTGCCTCTCTATTGAAGTTGCCTGAAATCATTGTTACAACGTAGCATCCAATTGAGCGTCTTTGAACTTGCTTGAAATGCATGTTTCACCGAAGCATCCAGTGCATCCGTGAAGTTGCTTGAAATGCCTGTTGCCACGTCGCATCCAAAGCGTCTTCGCACTTGCTTGAAATACATGTTACACCGTGGAATCCAGCGCCTCCATAGCGTCCTAGAAGTTGCTTGAAATGGCTCTTGGAACGTAGCATCCAAAGCATCTTCGAAGTTGATTGCCATGGATGTTACAACGTAGCATCCATAGCGTCCAGGAAGTTGCTTGAAATGACTGTTACAACGTAACATCCAAAGCGTCTTCGAAGTTGCTCGAAATGGATGTTACAACGTAGCATCCATAGCGTGCTGGAAGTTGCTTGAACTGGCTGTTGGAACGTAGCGTCCACAGCGTTTTCGACGTTGCGCTTCCAACATAACACGTGAAAATGACTCTCTGAGGTGGAAAAGATCCTTTTGAGGCTCTGAAACTATTGCGCCTGCCACACAAAAGCAGGGGTCACATTCGCCCCCTAACCCAGGGTCACATTCGCCCCTATCCCCACTTCAGTTAGGGGCAAATGCGACCCCCGTGCCTATGGGGATAGTACTGGCATGCATAGTAGATGATGATTTAATGTGATTATTTAATGGGAGAATGGAGACCGGGGATATATATATATATATTATATAACCAACATGATGTGGGATACTTAGCAACTGGTAACCAACTGGTTATCTAATGGGATTATTTAATGGGATAATCATGGAGATACGGGAGATATGGGACTGGCTGCTAAAGCTTGGGAGAATAATTTTTGAAGCAGCTGGTACATATCAAATCTCAATGGGTGATATATTGATTCAATGGGATATTCAATATTCGTATCAATCTCAATTTTTGAAGCAGCTATTACCAGTAAAAAGGCTGATTCAATGGGATTTTTGTTGGGGTCCAAAAACAGGGGATGTGGGCCTTTTGTTATCAACTTGAGATGGGAGATCTCCTACTTCACTGGTTACAGGATGGGGCCCCCGTTCGAGCGATGGCGTTCAGAAACGCCGAAAAAAAGTGGCTGAATTCGATTGGGTTTATGGTAGATATAACGAACTAGTTAATGGGGATTATAATGGTTTATAAACCTATATACATATATATATAGTTTTAATTCGTTTGTAATGGGCAATAAGGATAAACAATAAAATGGTGACTTAATGGGATATATTCGGGATAACGATGCGGATATGATGGGATATGATGGGATATGGCCTATATAAGCAACATGATATTAGCATAGTGGGATATACATGAGAATATACTGGGTATATAGAACTTAACCAACTAACAAAGGTCATTCAAGCAACAGAAATAAGAGATATAATAGCACATACCTGGATATTTTATAATCAACTCAATATGTGCCATGGTTAAGTCACGCATTCACGGATTATTGGGTTATGGTCACCCATTGCTGTGGTAATCCCCTTCCAATCTCCATTCTGCTGTTTGGGATGCAAAATCGAAACAGATCGTGGATTTGACCACCAATTGCACCCGGAAGCTCTTCGGCATCTTTTCGCGGACTATCAGTGGTGAGTAAGTTTTACACTCAGCAGTAAATTTTATAATCGGCTTTAAGCAATGTGGGAAGTTTCCCACCCACCGAAAAAATATTACTAACCATCCCAAATATGACCGTGAATGGGTGGTATAAATAAACAATCCATTGGCCTTTCCACATTGCCCATAGTTAGGGATCCTCCGACACTAAAGAAGAGTTTTGTTTGGCAGGTATATATGTTATAAACAGGGGAAGAGATTCATTGGTTATGAATAGGTCGCACGATTACATCACAAGTAGACTAAGTAGACATAAAATGATATAAATAGCAAAAATCACAGATTCATTGTAAATCCTTGGTAGTCCAAAAAAAATGCCGTGTTTTTTTTTCCATTGATAGCAAGAAACCAAAGGATAAAAAAAAACCTCTCCAAGGTGGGGGATGAGATCACCAGGACTAGTGCCATCATTTTAAAATTACCCTCTGGTAAATTAACATAGACCCTGGTAGATAGGGGTTGGAAGATTAGTTTCCTCTAACAATTGGTGATTTTCAGGGTCTATGTTTATTTACCAGAGGGTATCTAAGATGATGATTTAGGACTAGGTCATCATGGCATGTTTTTTATGGTTCAAGACCATTTTTTCGAATCTTGGAGTAGCGGGAACCAGGTCCCAGATCCGAAGTCCCAAGGAGTCCCTAGCCTCCATGAACATGGTGCCAGGCTTTGTCAAGTTTACCTCACGACGCATGGAAAATCCATGGGGAACATCACCGAGAAATGGTTTATCATGGCGAAAACAATGGGACCCATGATCTATACCCTCTGGGAAACGTTTACAAAAAACTATGGAAAGATCCACCATGCTATTATTAGGTAAATCAACGAACCAAATATCCATTTTCAATAGCGTTTTGTATGTTTACCAGAGGGTTTCTATGGGGTGTTTCCAGCCAGCCATGGTGACCATTTTTCGTATCTCATTTGTCAGCCGTGCTGATTCGGATAGGACTTTTCAGAAAATGCCGCGGCGTGAATCCGCATTCCTGCAGCATCCCTGGCAAATTCATTCCATAATATCCATAATATCCATAATATCCATAATATCCATAATATCCATAATATCCATAATACATCTAAATATATCTCAATACACAATATACAGACTATACACTGTACGTTCCGTCTTCGCAAAAGGCCGCGGATTTTTCAACCCCCATTGACTTCGATGATTTTCGGTTGGGATTTCCCAGCGGCCGAGCGAATCAAGGACAGCTTTTTGGGTACTGAATCAAGGCCAAAGTGAACAGTGAGACATCTCTCTCCCCCTCTCTATGTATATATATATATGTATAATACATACATATTTAACGTATATATGCATATGTTTTTAGAATTATATATATATATATAGAATCATATAGATACAGGTAGATATATAGGTAGAACACCATGAGAATAGGTCAACACTCTCAGGTCTGCCCGGTCCGGCACCTCGTAATGCTGCACCGAATAAAATCCCTCCTCTTGCAATCTCCTGTGACGTGGAGTACATTAAGCATCCAAAAAGATGTAGAAAATCACTTGGACACCGAAATTATGGGGAAAACATTGTCAATCTTTGATCCTCAACATCAACAACAACAACAAGAAGAACAACAACAAGAACAAGAACAATAACAAGAACAAAAACAAGAACAAAAACAAGAACAACAACGACAACGGCAACGACAACAACAACAGCAACAACAACAAGAAGAAGAAGAACAACAAGAACAAGAACAAGAACAAGAACAAGAACAAGAACAGCAACGGCAACGGCAACGGCAACGACAACGACAATGACAACAACGACAGCAACGACAACAACAACAATCTGTTCTTTGGCTGGTTGGCCGGTTATTTTACATTGATAGCAACAAAATCAAGGATTCAACTACCCACCAAGGTTGGGGATGAAACTATGGAAAAACATCATCGAAATACCATCCCGACAATACTTTACCATCTTTTTGGGGCGTGACTACATCCTTCACTCTTACACAAGGTCAGCGAAAATCTGCCGATTTAATGCATAACTAAATGATATTTCAGTTAATTATCTCTTGAATTATGTTATAATCATTTTATTAAACAGGATTTCAAACACTCGGTTTGTTATCCCCCAAAATGGCATCAATACATTGGGCAAAGGCAATTGAGCCTTCCTCAGTCCAGTTCTTCTGCTCCGCGGCAATCTCTGCCTTCTCTTGAAGGCGAACGGGCAAATGGGCACTGGTTCGCCGGCGACACCAACTTTTTGTATCCAGCAAATTGTTCTCCATGCTTCCTTTTGATTCCCTTCTCCATCTCGGTGTACCATTCCTCCTGAAGGAATTTCAAAGCGTCTGATTTCTCGGGAAGTTGCAGCATGGAAATTAGGACTCCTATTTTCCCAACAGATGAATATCTTCAATGGCTTGATGGATCTCCATTCTCGTCCTCTGGTAGGTTCTCGTCGAAAAAATCTCTGACCTTTCTTGTGAAGCCTTGCCAGGTCGGACGTTCAAGGCAGTTCACCACGACTTTGAGGCGTTTTGATCTCGTTTGCTTGACCCGTTCGTCTGCCTCTCTGTTACACCACCACCAGAGTTACTTACTCCTGAAGGCAAGGACGATCGAGAAATAGAAAGACCGGGGCAGGAGCCACTCCACGAATACCCAGGGGAAGATTCCTTCCTTACGTCCGTGCGCTTAAACTTCGTTGGAGGAAGCTTTACTGTGCCGAATGGTCTCAGGAGAAAATAAGCGAAGGCAACAGCTCTCTCGAGCTTATTGGAGGTCTGGACCCAATCTGCCCCGAACCCAGCTGAATTTTCATGATTCATCGACCTGAGGCAAGCCATTTGTGCTTATCTTGATACACTTTAAACCCATTGTAAGGAGGGATTTCATCATCAATTTCCTGCACAAAAATCCATTTGAAATTAGTATCGTTACAGATGTTTTTTTTTTGCTTTTCTTGAATCATTATTCAATACTTTTTGGACCAGATTTCCCAGGGATAGTTTGATCTAAATCGGAATAGGCAAGCGAAGCCAAGAATTTTAGCTGGTTAGGTTCTACATCCACTGGGAAGGTCCCCATGTTATATATTGTTATATTACATCCCGTTCTGTGCGATATCCCCATAATACATTGCCATCATATTCCCAGCAGAAAAAAACACAATTACACCCATTATCTCCCCAGCATCAATAGGCTTTATACCCAATTTTCTTGCCAGAGAAATCCCCACAGAAAGCAGTTACCAGTACATGTAGGATCATCCTTATTAACTGGTTAGTAAGCAGAGAAATGTAATCCATTTAAATGTCCGACCCCGGGCTTTCAATCACCGTTACCCACCAGTTATGGTAATTGAACAGTCTCTGGTTGGTGGTTTCAACCCCTCTGAAAAATATTAGTCAGTTGTTCACACAAGGCGGGAGGCGTTCTCACTCGCAGCACGCGGTCACGCAGACCACGGGCATCGAAGAAACGAGACTCGCGTCGGAGTCATCAAGAAAAGAGAAAAAAGAGTGATCAGCTGATTGAATTAAAAAGAAACTTCCAGTTAGACAGGACATGGTTTCGACCCACGAAAGCAACCCCAAGCATGCGATTGGCAGGAAAAGACATGGCAATCTTCCCGCCCTTTATGTAGCCTGAAGTATGGACTTTTCCATCACTTGGGATTATTATTTCCAATCTATGGAAAAACATGTTCCAAACCACCAACCACTTCTCTATTGATAATCAGCATCTTGAATGGGTAAATCATCGAACTAAATGGTCAAACTATGCTTTCCACAGCTTGGTCTTTCCATTGCCGGGGGTACGATCCGTGGGATGATCCTCCAAGTACAAGGTGAGGCCCCCCAGTTATGTTTGTTTTATGTTCACCCATCAAACTATCATTACAACTGCCATAAACCCTCGTGAAATTGGCGTTCAGCAACTTAGCTATCATAACACCGGCTTATCCATTAATTATCTAATATCTATCAATTAATCATCCAATATCTATCCATTAATCATGCAATATTTATATCCAATATCCAATATTTATCCAGTAACTACCCTCTGGTAATTTAACATAGCTATTGAACATGACCATTTATAGTTGAATTACTCATAAAAACATGGTGATTTTCCATAGTCATGTTAGTTTACCAGAGGGTATCCATTCACTATGCATTGATTCTTGATCTCAACCGTTTTCGCCTGCTGGGTCTCAGTATCTCCAGGCCGGCCACCAGCATCTTCGCCCGTGCCTGCGATGGATGTTTTGGTAGGTGGTTGAGCCACCCCTCTGAAAAATATTCGTCAAATGGGATGATTATTGCCAACATATGGACAAATAAAATTCATCTTCCAAACCACCAACCAGTGATAAATGGAATATGACGGAATATGTTTTCAGTTTGATTTTGATATTTTGATGTCCGTAACGACTTTCATGGACTATTCTTACTGTAGATTTTGATGGCGTATCGGGAGGTCCACTGCCAGGGGATGGGGTGACATCTGTTCAAATGTCCGGGGCAGGGCTTGTAGAGATATTCATACAATTATCCTAAATTCCGAGGTAACTAGTCAATGAATTTTGGGGCTTCAATCATTTCGATTCATATTCAGTTCAAGTAGCTTTGTCTGAAAATTACGGTAGCCCATTCAATCCAGTCGTTCATCACAATTTTACCTATTGATATAGCCATTTGGGTCAATCCCCCATTTTCGGACAAGCAAATCATCATGATTGTTGGTTTGTATAGCCCATTATATTCCCATACACAAGAACGTATTATATAGAAATCATATACCCAGTAATGTGGGTAAAGCAATGCCATAAACCACCCATGACTGGAATGGTTTGTACCACTTAAGAATGGTGATTTGGGGGATGGTTCATGGCATTGTTTTACCCACATTATATCCCATATAACTCTTGCTTTGTATCTGACTGACTCACCAGAGACGGTGATGCCATGCGCCTTTGAGACCCATTCGCTGAAGTGCAAGCGCAGCTCCCCCAAACCATCTCGCCTCAGAGGGAGCTAATTCCCGAAGATAAACTGGGGATATGGATATGTAACATGTATTGTATATGTGTAATTATATACGTATATACAGTATATATATATGTATTAGTATAAATGTATATACAGTACATTTAGACACACACACACACTATATATATATATACACATACAGTGTATATATATATATATTATACATACGCTAATAATTGTGATTTGATGTGCTTCAGTGAGCGATTCATCGCGAAGTTAGTAAAGATAATGATAAATTACTGTTGCGTAGACAAGGTAGATATCTAATTAGTTTTCATAGGGGTAACATAGACCAACCCACATTTCAATAGGGGGGACCACTTTGCACAGTCGTAGTTGCGCTGGATCATATTATAGCAACCCCCAAAAGGATAGAAATGTGTTTCCGAGATGGTATAGATAATGTTTCTCCACCCTATTTTGCAGGTTTTCAACTTTTTGACCTTTTTGGTGGTCACTATAGCTGTCTCTATAGCTTGTGCATACGATCATCATCCACTTCTCTGCTGTTTCCAGGCCCCAACATCTCGGCAGAGACCACTTCTGGCCGTGCCTCATGATGACCAGCTGGCTTTCAACCCAGATCATGGTCAATTTAGATCGTCTGAGGTGGGGGTGGTAGGTTTCAACATGTGAGGGTTTCCATAAATGGAGGTACTGTACCCGAAAATGGATGGTTTATAAGGGAACATCCCAATCTAAAATGGATGATTAAGGAGTACCACTATTTCAGGAAACCTCCATCTTCATTCTGTTTGAAACTACCAATCGGTCATGGTATCGGCAACGCTTCAGTACACCCGCCCCCTGACACCAGGTGGGGCCCCCCGCGAAATCAACCGCTAAGTTGCTAGGCTTCATGGGGTTTCTATCGTCGTTTTGTGGCTTCAAAGGTTATGTATATTATAAACCATCTTGTAACTATAATAACTGTTGCTTTTTCTGGGGTTCTATCTATAGATATCTCTAGTTGTTTTGGGGCTTCAAAGGGGTAAGCAACAAACACGACTGCGGGGGATGCCACCGGCCTCATCCTTCAATGAGATACGTCCAGCCAGCTCTGCTGCACTGCCTGGACGAAAACATGATGACTATGGCCCCACTTGGGAAATCTCCAAAGGGAAAATTGTTCATTGCCATGTTTGACTACCAGATTATACTTGGATGATACTTGAATTGGAGGTACCTACCACAGATAAGCTCTTGATATGGCCTATGTACAGGAATATTCCCCCACACAGTCCATCCAATTTGATCAACTCATTTGACTAGAGTAACAATGACAATAACAACATATTTTTATTATGTAACAATATTAACTATTGTTATAATACTATCATTGTTATATTGTTATCTAACTGTTATTTGATTATATAAAACAATATTTGACTATGTAAGAAGTATAGTTATAACATTGACTATATAACAATAAATCAATCATTTGACTATATAACATTGATTTACCAAGTGCTTCAACATTGCAGAACTCAGGTATCTCCGGCCGTGACAAACCCAGATCTCATAATTGATCATATCCAACTCTATACCGTTTATATTCCATATCTCCACATCCATATATTTTCTTGGTCATTCCCTTTTTTGGCTGACCCCCCCAACATATGCATACAGATACAAGCCATCCAAAAAAATAGAATAGTAATTTCAGAGTATTTTTTCACGATATATTCTACTAGGATCTTACGAACTTTTATCTTGTTGGGGGTTGCTACATGTATACGTATGTATCGAAACCACAGAAATACACACACAAATATATACATATGTATATACACGTCGAATTACATATACATTATATATATACACTCTCTGGTAATTTAACATAGCTATTGAACATTGCCCATTTATAGTTGATTTACCCATTAAAAATGGTGATTTTCCATAGTTACGTAAACGTCTACCAGAGGGTATACATGCTGCAGGGCATTTTCCCGGCTGCAGAGAATTTCCGGGCCTTTTCGGTAGCACTGAGATGTCAGGCTTCGCATGTCTTCAGTACGACCCATTTCCTCCAGATCGCTGTCAGGACCTGAACGTTGAAGCAGCAAGACATGGGATTACCCTCTAGTTATGACTAACGGTTTGCCATGGACAGACCCAACCATTTTTAATAGGTAAATCAACAAACAAGTGGGTCATTTCCCATGGCTATGTTAAATAACCAGAGGGTAACTATAGCTATCCAGAACTATCTATAGCTATTGATTTATGGATAGCAATCCCATGGATACTTAATGGATAGCTATTGATAGCTATATCCATGAAAAAAAAATGGTGGAATGGTGGAATGGGATGACTACTAATGGTTATTAATGGTTATGATGGGGTGATTATGGATAGTTATGCATATTTTATCTATAGCTATCCAGAACTATGCATAACTATCCGTGCGGGGGGTTCACAGGACGGTATTTTCACCCTTGAAAGCCACAATCCCTTGTGCCTATCAGAACTATCTTGATGCTACGTTAACAGGATCTTCTCTTGCACTTGCTAACTATTTTGATGCTACATTAACTAACAGGATCTTCTCTTGCACTTGCTAACTATTTTGATGCTACGTTAACAAGATCTTCTCTTGCACTTGCTACGAGGCCCAAAGCCAGCCTTGTGGGCACACGCAGGTGGAATCGATTGCACGTGGAAGAAAGACAAAGATAAGATTTCACTGAGCATTCATGCTAGAAAACAAAGATTTGATGGCCTACGTGCAGCAGTCAGTGGCAGTGGCGCTCAAGGCACAGCAGAGACTGCGTGCGTGCTGGGAGAGCGACTGCCAGGCAACTGCAAAAGCAAGTGAACATGTGAGGGTAAAAAGTTGATCGACAAAGGGTTCCAAAACTATGATAACACGCGATTGCCCCAAAAACATGACGCTTTTGAGCATTTTTATTCAGCATGTCAAAAGGCAATTTTCGTTGGAATTAACATATCAAAATGAAGTAATTTTAGCATCACATTTTGGTGATTATTCCAACAATAGGGGAACAGTCATCGACAGTGTGGGATGTCCTGTTTGTTGTCGCCACATCCGATTCTTAGTTCCAGTAAGAAAAGCACACAGGACCCCCAGCAGACTTCACGGAAAAATCACGGAAAATCCATGAATACTTCAGTGGATATCCCATAACTTTATCTTTAAAGCCCTATCTGATGGACATATCCATAGGATTTCCAGTTGAATTTCCAACATCCCAACCCCTAAGGCTCCAACTGGCAAGCCTTCTGGAACCTAGCTCAAGTGGTCATCAATTCACCCAAAGGTACCTCTGAGAAGGGATTAATTACTTCCCCCGGAAACTGAAAAGCCAAACCCAAAAATGTGCCCTGAAAGATGATAAAACATCAGCATTTTTCAGCCGGACTTGGCATTTTCAAAGGCTTCATGTACCTTTTTGGGGGACTTATTTGCATCGCTTCACATGCCAGGTGCACTGGTGGCATTGCTCCCATTGGAGTCGTTGGCACTGGTGTTCTGGATCTCGAAAGAACCTAAATCCTTGGTACGGGGCCCAACTTGGGGGTTCACACCCCAGGAGGCGCTGGTCCAGTTGATTCACAGTCAATGGGCTTACTGGGAACCATGAGAAAATTGAACGGATGTTCGGAGTTCCTCAATCAATCACAAACTGAATCAAACTGAATCAACCACATTTACTTTAATTGGTCCGATATCCTTTGAACTTTTCTTACATGTTTGTTGGTTCCAATTGACAGGTCGATTTATCCAGTCGTCCTGCTTGTCCCAAAGATTGGCCATATCCTCGTGAAACACGTGCCATCGATGGTTCTGTGGCCATTCCCAGTTCATCTTCAATGCAAAACTGGTTGGTGGTTTCAACCTACCCCTCTGAAAAATGATGGAGTGAGTTCGTCAGTTGGATGACATTCCATTCCCAACTTTTCATGGAAAGTCATAAAATTCCATGGTTCCAGTCACCACCAACCAGTCATTCCCTGGCAATTCCGCAACGACGGGTTCAGGGTTATCCCCTCTACAGCCTCTACAGGTCAAGTCTGTCATGCTCCGCATGCTCCGCTGAGTACCCGACAAAGAAGTTGGGATCATTGTAGTCCAACGGGTTCAAATCGCTTGCATTGGCCGTCAACATTGCGGTCTGCGGCGGGAACATCGTGGATGGTGTTATGGCTGATATGGGATGGTGGAATGTTTGCTGATTTATGCTAACTGTTACCCTCTGGTAATTTAACATAGCTATTGAAAATGACCATTTATAGTGGATTTTCCCATTAAACATTGTGATTTTCCATAGTTTTGTTAGTTTACCAGAGGGTATTCCATGAAGTGCTTTGATATACCATAAAGCCAGCAGTCATTGGAGCTGTATCCATTCAGAAACACTCTCTTTTTTGATTCGTTGAATCTCCATGATTCTTGGGTTATCCACCAATCTCCAGCACCACCTGGCGGAACTTCACCGTAACATCGAGTTACTCGAATTGGTACAGATGGGTTTGTCTGAAAAATAGGGATACCCCCAACTTTAAATTGAGAGAAAATGTATCACCCTTACTAGATTGTCATTTTACCATCTAGTTAAATTACCATCTTGTTAGATATTGTCTCGTTGGTGGTATACCTATCCCTCTGAAAAATATGACTTCGTCAGTTGGGATGATGATTCCATTCCCAACTTTTCATGGAAAGTCAGTCAAAATTCCATGGTTCCAGTCACCACCAGCCAGTAATGGATTGTCATCATCATCCTTATCAAAATTTCCGTTGATAAACCCATGATTGACTTCCCATTGGGAGCCCAACTCGTGGGTCCCAAGAAATTCGGGATGTCTTTCAGGGGTTTCATAGCTATAGGGATCACAAATGATTACAAGCCATAATTACTGGTGCGTTTTACGTAGGGTTGCTGGATGGGTTGCTGGATGGGTTGCTGGGGGTTGCTGGGATAATGAAATTGACAGTTAGCCAGTGGATCATTCCCGAAAATTCCCTACGTTTAGCACCAGTAAGATAAACATGGGGATCCCAATTACAATCAATTATTCACCCTGAAGCGGATGGTTTCAATGGTTTCAGGCCTTCATTTTCTCACCATTGGCCCATGCCTGCATAAAACTTCATCTTTATCTGGTTAGCACATATTCCCATTTAAAGCAATATACTGAAGTAAACTAGTCATTCAAAGTTGCCGAGTACCTCTATGTGCTATGATTCAACTTTTGATTGTAGTTATAGTTGGTCGTATATCCTATTGTATTCCACAAAAAAAGGAATAGTATATTATATAATACAACTAATTATATAATATTAGTATATTATATTATACAACTATTCAGGTCGTATATCCTAATTATTATACTAATCTGGCTGAATTAGTGTTCTATTCACTGACCTGAGAATAGCATCATCCCATTTGGGGATGATCATTTCAGTGACGACACGGTGAGGTCATTAGAATCTATCCGTTGCTGATTAAGATCCTTATAGAAATGCTTGTGAATATCATCGTTCTCATATATATATGTATATCTATGCAAAATATGAAAATATCTATGTCATATCTATTACATTCCACTAATAGCATATTACACCGACATTTTCATATTAGTGGGATATAACTATGTGACTTAATAGGTGAAGATGGGGAAAAACCATGGAACATTGGTAGTCTAATTATAATTAGGTGACATCTCACTCCATAGTTATTAATAGATGTCACGTAGTCATTATCCCACTCTTAATAGACCTGTAGGTCCCATTGAAGATGATAAATATGATAATAGACTATGACATCTCTTATATCCTACATTATCCCTCTACTATATCATTAATGACAATACACCCATGTACTTCAGTAGTATCTAATAGTAAATCCAACCAATATCATAACTATATTACATTAGATATATATATCTATCTATGATTTAGCTATTATATCCCGCTAATATCACATTATCATCATTTTTTTTTACTGATTTGTCCATTATTTAAGTATATTATATCATATTAATGTCTCATCTTGTTCCATTGAATTCATCATCAGCTTCTCAGTGCCTCTAAGACAGTACCGCGGTCGTGTTTCTTCAGCAAGGGGTTGGCAAAGGCCAAGACCTACCGTTACCGTCGCGTCGCCGCCGATTTCCGTGGTTTCGGTGGTCATTTCTGTGGGTTGCGAAATCCTGCACGACCAAAAAGGATCTGGTTGGTGGTTGAGCCAACCCTCTGAAAAATATTAGTCAGTTGGGATGATTATTCTAAATATATGGAAAAATAAAAAATGTTCCAAACCACCAAAAAGGATGGTTGAAACATGTTGAACGCCTATGAATCATGGGATAATTAAACAGAATTAAACCACATTCCTCAGGTGCAGGATAGAACTTCCACAGTATGATGGGTAATGAGAATATGATGGGTACCCAGATGTTTTGTCTCCAGATTTTCAACCAAACCTTGATCGTTTGGGATCAAACATCAGGATTTGACGGTGCCCTTACGGATTGAAGATGGTGAAAAACCCTGTTTTTCAGGATCTCCAATGTCTTTCCCATCAAGTAATGACAGTGGCAAAATTGGAACGGTTTAAAGCACATGGGAGTGAACAGATTCCAACCATTGAGACAACTCAGCATCCAGGCTCTGATAATCATCTCAGAGCCTGGTGACCCTGAAAATGGGCAGCCCTCCAGCAGCATATCACCACGGAAACCCGAGATGAAAAACCATACATTGGAGATATATCCGATTTTCAGATATACCCCCAAGATCATAATTGTTGGATATTGTTGATGTTATCCCCTTTTTTTATGGGTGTTTTTGGCACGTTCCGGCACATGAAAAACGCGCAGTTGCTACCTCCAATCGGTCCCGTTGCCAATGATACAGCGACGTTTGCAGGATTTTGGACCTTGGGTGAAAAGTTTCACCTTCAAGGGGAGATTTTCTGTTCTCCCATGGACCAGGGCTGGGGCCCCTGGGGATTGGATGCATCCAAACATGGGGATTTTTTAAAAAGGTGATTTATGTTGATTTAATGCCACAGTTTTTTTCTTGGGTTGATGGTATATCGAACTAGAGAATGGGGAAAAGGATCACAAAAATCGCCGGAAGTGTAGCAAAACCAGGAGAACTGTGAGAGAATCCAATGGGGTGGGGTCTTAGCGATGGCATCATCTATGGCAACGTCGTTTTCAACGCGGCCTTAACTCTCCCATGTTACGCTCGGGAAACTGCAGTGGAAACTTCCAAGGGCCCAACCTTTGGAGATCACCATCAACCCTGGAAAAGGGTGACCCGTCTCCAAGGGATCGTTGCCCTGAAAACATGGTGATTGATGTGATTGATGTGATTGTTGGTGGCTACAGTAAATTGGGCCCTTCATGCTGCGCCTTTTTTCGTTGGGTCTGGTTCCATCCAGCAATCGAGATGAGTCAAAGTGAAGCAAGAGACGGGTAAACTCATGGTGAAGCAATAGGAACATGGCCAAACTGAGACACCCCGCCACAAAAAACATGTTAAATTAGCTTGTTAGGTTAATACATCCCCATTTATAGCGGAAAAGTTAAAGTTGTTACTAAGCTACTTATCCAGTTGGCGTACTCGAAGATACTTGCGACATCTCCATATCTTTTGGGGTTAAGCCGTTTGAAGCCCCATTCTGGCTTGATGGTTGGATCTCTATCCAGTTCCCCAGCTCCCCAAAAACCTGCCCCCGTGCTCGCGAGGCGCTTGTCCCACGTGGGCGTGGCATCCTTTGGCTTGCAAAAGCGATAGGTCGCCGTATCCTTCGAGGCTCCAAGGTTCAGGTCATCGAACAAATAGGACATTGGACCAACAAACATGGGGGATTATGGGGTAGACTGGAAGGGTATCAACTAAGAATTGTGGGATATACCATGATCTACCCTCTGGAAATTTAACATTGGCTATGAAAAAAACACCATTTGTTAATAGGGAAACGAAATGGGCCATGGCTTCGCTATGAGGATGTCGGTGTCATGGCCCCATCTTCAACTTCTAGATATGTCTGGTTGCTGGTTCCAAAATCATGGATGCATCATGTATTTCGAGACCACCAGCGCTCATGCGTTTGACTTCACCTCAGAACAAATCTTGGTGGTCGATTCCCAGGGTTGGATACTTTTGGTGATAAAATTCCCAGGCTTTTTCCCTTTTCATCACATCTTTTCCACTTACCATCTGGTTATGACACAGTTTGCCATGGAAAGATCCACCATTTTTTAATTAAGAGGTAAACCATCTATTTCGATTAGGGCCATCGAAAAACCATGGCGAACTGTAGACGTCATAACCAGAGGGTAAGTGATCCCCGAAGTTTACTCGAAACGACATCGATGCCTTCAGCCTTTCTCGAAGACATAATCGAAGCAATGGCTTCGTGTGCCGTGTTTGGGAAACATTTTTGCTTTTAAGCCATGAAATTTGGGGGAAAACCCATGATAGTTGGGGGAAAACCCATGAAAGTTGGGGGAAAACCCATGAAAGTTGGGGGAAAACCATCTAGTGGTTGGTGGTATACCTACCCCTCTGAAAAATGATGGAGTTCGTCAGTTGGGATGATGACATTCCCAATATATGGACAAACATGTTCCAAACCACCAACCAGTCTAGCAGAATATTCAGGCTTTGGACAAACTCAAGCACCCTAATTTTGGGTTGAAAAAACATCAACATATTCCCATGATCTCCTCCATCACCATTGTATACCAATTATCCATGAGTTCCATTTTCTGCCGGCGAACTCCGCATTTTGGTCGGTTCAATCCCATTTTTTTCTTGGCAAAATCGCTATAATCATCCCAATCATCCCCATTGATTCGAGTTAACGGAGTCAACTTCCCATTTCTTGATAGTTAATGATCTTTTAGGTTGTTAACTGAGTATCCGTTTATCCCACTAAAAAAGGGTTTCAACCATCCGTTTGCTGGTTTATAGGATTTCGCAACCATCCACAGTATGACTGGGGGTATAACCATCCAGGTACCTAAAATTGAGGTAATGTACCATATTGTTAGCCATATGTGGGGATATTCCCTGAAATTTAGGCCTGAAAAATGGACCTTATGGTAGGTACCTCCAATCGGAAGCTGTTGCATGGCCATTGACTGCGGGTATAATCAATGGGAATTTCAGGATCCTAAAATGGAGGTACTGTACCATATAAGGCCATATTTTGTGGGGATATTCACTTACATAGGCCTTATATAGGCCTTATATATGGTAGGTACCTCCATTTTAGGATCCTGAAATGGCCATTGATATAACCATCCAGCATCATCCAGCTATGACTTCGGGGTAGCGTTGAACGGTGGGTCCTGGGTGGCCACTTGACAGGTGGGCAGCAGCAGCAGATGGCGGATGGCAAACTCCTGCCATGGCAGTTGATTGAGGTATTTTTTCCATATAAAAAGGCCATAAAAAACCTATGGTTATGTTACCACTTTCCCAATGGCTAGAATATGCTTGGTATCATTTGGTATCATCCAAAAAATGCTTTTCTATCTGTGTCTAAACTGCTGAAAACAATGATGTTAGAACATTTTTTAGCAAACCCTTGAAGCAACCATATCCAACCATACCAACCATAAAAGTCCGTGGCTGCACCACTGGGAGATTGGGCCATTGTTTATCTAATACATAAAAAGTTGGGCTATGAAAAGGGTTTATAAACCATAAAATAATGCGATACAATAATATAATTTAATATAATGCTATAACTAACATATCAGAACTACACTATCACTATTCTGAATATTCTATCTATGTTATAAACCACATATCTTGTGCGAATTTATAGGGCATTCCGAATCGTGGCCATCCCTTGGTGCTCGCGGCTCCGTGATGGAGCTGCTTGTCTCGAAGACCAAACTCACCTGCGAACGCCGAGCGGTGAGAAGATCAATGCCCACGGCTACAAAAATCAGTAGACATGGCATGGATTTTTAATGATGGTTTCTATAAAATGCTGATGTTTTTTTTTGATGATGGTTTTTATAGACATGGTTTTTAACATTTCTATAATACACATTGCTTGGCTGTATCCCAGTTCAAACTCAAAAACACCGTTGATGGTGACTATCCACTGGATGTGGAGATTCGAGATCCATCAACATCTCTTTGATATATATATAAATACATCCAGATAATGGACAACATGGACAACAAGATGGAGTCAGTGAAAGCTAGAGATTTAACGCCCAAAAATGGGATCCGATCGCATTTTTCGTGGAATATCCAACTGTTTATCCAGCCAGCGAGATCGATCCAGCCTGTGAATACGCCGAGTTCTTGATGGAGATCGCTGACGACATATTTTTGCATCCAGTGCATGTGTCGCTACCTTGGCAGAATTGCACGGTGAAAAAAGGCCGAGGGTTCAAGCCATCAACGATCTGAGTGCCACAAGGCAAGCCAATAGTGACAAATACATGTATGAATAAATGTAAGTATATATGTATATATATATGTATATATATACGTATATGACCGTATATGTATATGTATATATATATGTATATGTGTATATATATATATGTATATATATATAGACATTTTGCATCCATCCACAAAGTCCAAAGTCCTGAGCCATACCAAAAAACACACCTGAAAAAACATGGCTCAAAAGCCTGAAGAAATGTTGTCACACGGCCATGGAACTGTTGACCACTGCATCACTGTCGATCCAACCTGGGCGGTGCCATCAGTTCAACATGGAAAATATTGATGTAGATATTATATATATATAGATTTGATATAGATATAGAGTACCACAAACACGAATGCAATAGAGACTATAATAGAGAAGACAAGATGCACCAGTTGTGAATCCCCAAATCAGCTTTCGAACGATGCTGAAACGATGCTACGTTCACATCCTGGAGACTACCGATGTGGAGACTTGCCCAAGAATGGACTTCTGCGATGTTCTGCACCAATTATTAAAACTTCCCCCAGGAAAAACAACTTCCAGTAAACCCTGCGAAAAAAAGCGGTTTGCCAGCACTAGGATCACCCCAATGACTTATCATTCTGATGGCTTAAACATGGTTTAACCATCATGTTGATGGGTGGTTTATGACATTGCTTTTACCCTCTGGTAAACTGTTACATAACTATGGAAAGATCCACCATTGTTCATGGGTACATAAATCAACAATTTCTATGGCCATTTTCAATAGTTTTTTGTTTGTTTACCAGAGGGTAAATCCCATATCATCCCATTGTTCACCATTGTTAACCCATTCTTCAACCATCAAACCGCCATTAAATCACCATTTATGGTGCCATTTATCACCATTTTTGTTGACATAACCAGAGGCTACTAATGCCCATGATCTCCCCATGACACCCTGGGGATCAGGGACGATCAAAGGTGGCGGAGGAGTTGGCTGCCCAAAATCGAAGCTCCTGCGGCTTCGTTGGGGATTTTTTTTTTTTTCATGGTAAAGACGTTACCATCCAACAAAAGTAGGGCTTTAAAAGTGGGAAATCCATGGAAATCCCACGTTTCGACGTTTCGATTCTCCCATTAAAGCATAAAGCAGTTCTGGGACTGAAAATTGAGAATGGATATTCTCTCTTTCTCTCTCTCTCTCTATATGTATACGCATATACACAGATGTGGTTGGTGTCTCATAAGCTATTTTTTGCAACAAACACTCATGATACTGATGCTGCTTCCTTTGGAAAATGTTGGCCATGGATATTGACATGCCATCGTGGTATCGTGGCTTTCCAGGCTAAATCAGTAAATCCTGATCGGTCGAAGATCGCTGAGGTGGTGAACATAACTCTAACAACTGGGACTTCTGGTAGATATATATATAATTATATATGTATGTATCTGTATATCTATGTATATATATATATATCTAGTTAATGGGGCTATAAAACCATCTTATAACCTGGGGTCCGACACGTCCGACGGATGATTTTCCAAGTCGGCTCATGTCCATTCCAGCGCACTTTTGAGATATCAAACATCCCCCCATACCGGGTTTAGTGGGGGATTTACACACATTTAGGGGGATGTTTGATAGAGATATGACCATTTAGTGACCATTTAGGGGGGCATTAGAGCCATGAGATCACGAGGAGCTTCCGTTGATCTTGAGGTCCTCCATGAACACGTTGTCCACGAACAAATAGGCCTCGGCAGGATGCGTGACCAGTCAGCGAAAAGGACGAGGATTTTCGTCCCCAAAAGGTGGTGAAATCACCATTTGGGGGTGTCCTCTTTCGGGGGTAGCCATGGGTAGCCCATTTTATCATCCATTTTATCATTTTGTCATAGGATTTGAGAAGATTTTCCTTTCTAAAGCATCAATTTTGGGGGATCCCATGGTATCACCATTTCGGGTACCACTCAGAACATACACCCGAAATCTTGCTGGGATTGGTCCCCTTGGGCCCTTGATCATTTGCTAAGGCGCACGAATAAAGCTGCAGCTTGAAGCAGTTAGTCCGGAGGGACAGGATGCGGTTTCAGAGCCACCGACCAGGGAATACCTGCCGAACAGGGGAAGTGTCCATTTTTTGGGGTCAGGTGGATTCACAAGGCCAGGAAAATGATGGAATCCATGTATTCATGAAGACAAACTAGGCCAACAAACCATGGGAGAAACCGGGGGCTGAGAGCTGGACATGACTGCAGTAAGATACTGTAACATAGCTATGGACAATCCACAATTCCAATGGGTACATCATCGAAGCAAATGGGCCATGGCTGTTTTTTCAAGGAGCTTCAAAAGTAAGCAATCTCCCAGCCCCTTCAACACTGGATGAATCTGATCAGAGGTGACGTCCTCTAAAAGAGGGCTTCCAGAACTTTACTTACTGTGCTAAACGTAGGGAATGAGGGAATGATCCACTGGCTAACTATCAATAATAATCCCAGCAATTCCCAGCAACCCATCCAGCAACCCATCCAGTAACCCTACGTAAAACACCGGTAAGTTTAAAAACCATAGGATCCCATTCCAAAATCTTCCACCATTGCAACCAGTTTGGCTTGGCACTGCACTCACAATCCGATCAACGCCAAAAACGACTCATTTGCCCATTTTCAGACACAGCAAATCGCAAAATTCATCAATTGATTGCTTAAACCCTATTAATAGTCTTAGTGGTGGCTTGATGGTTATTGATGGTTATTGATGGTTATTGCTAATTCATAACATTTTTTTTGGACCCCCCAACTTTTTCGTGGGGGGTTCACCTGTGAAATCATCGACCCAGGATGAAGCTTCGGGAAATTCCCAGCGTGGTGCCCCAGTTCGAAGTTTGCTTATAAACCCCAAAAAGCGAGTTCGATATATCTACCATAAATCCAACTGGAGTTCTCTTCACCGACTTAGCTATAAATCAACCAGAAAAAATCCCATGAAATCTCCATGAATTGTATCCAACGGGGCTCCCGCCTCCACGTCAGGTGCCAATTGGAAGTTTCCACGCTGGTATTGAAGCCTGTGCTGATGTTCAGAGTCAAGGCCTGCAGAGGTTGTGGAAAACGCTGGCAGAGCAGAAGTCATGGACACGGGGAAGCAAGAAATTCAAAAGAAAGATGCAAAAGGCACACATTTAGTAACTGATATGAATTATCTTAATTTATATTGGTGATGACATATAATCAGTGCTGGGATCAAGATTACTTGGAACCATTTAGCTGCACTGGGTCCAGCCGAGGTTTGAGAACCCCTATCTGGATACAACTTTTCTCGTCCCTTAAATGCACTGGTGATTGAACCACCCAAAGTTAGATCACAGGCCACCCAGGCCACCCAAACGAGTGGTTTCTGTTGGTTGATAACTACAATGAGTAAGGATTTATATGATATCTATATCAAGTATCATAGTTGCATAGTTGAAAACTATCTATCTATCTATCTATCTATCCATCCATCCATCCATCCATCCATCCATCCATCCATCTAGTTGATATATATATCACATATAATTTATAACTATCTATATTAAATGTTATAGATAATCTAGATATCTCCATGCTTAAAGTGGCCACCGATGCCTCTTAGAAAAGTGGATCCTCCCGCCTTCAGTCCCACATCAGCGGAGGCCCAGGCTGAACTATTGCTGGACCTGGCAGTTACTCTGCCAAGATAGAACCAAGACCAACAACCATGCAGGGATAATGGGGAAGTCATGAGATATATAATGGGATATATATAACGGACTATATAATGGGATATATATATATATGAGATATATAATGGGATATATAATGGTGCATACCGTCTGGTAAAAACTTACATTTTGCTATAGAACATCACCGCTTTTATTGGGTAATTCACTTTTTTCTATGGCAATGTCCAATAGCTACAGTATGTTAGTCATTACCAGAGGGTAACTCATCCTGGGGAATGGCAGCTTGGGATTTTTGGCATTTTGGTGATCAACAAACTTACGACCGGACATGACCACAACCACTGGCTTTTATTTTTAAAAACATCACCGGAACCACTGGCTGTTTTTTCTTGGAAAACATGGCCAGTTTCTGGCTGTTTCTTTTTGGGCATGGAGAGATTCGATAGATCATTGGGATAGATTGGACATATTGGCGATACAATGCAGATGCAATGGGGATACAAGGTGGTGCCCCCTAGATAGCTAAGTTGGATTATAACTCCAATAACTATGGTTTATAGGTGATATATCTATAGTTAATGGGGTTTATAAACCAATTTATAACGTTTGGAGGGCACCACCTTGTATGATCGACAATATGACATAGCTTTGTTTGATTTTTCTTGGGGACCCAATTCCACTGGATTGTCGTCATTTTCCCATGGCCATGGAAATGACCATCAATTGGGGAACCCACCGAGGCTGACATCGCTACAATGATAGACTCATTGGTGGCTTCAATTTATTCCAAATTCTAACGGATGGAACTGATATACTTACCTGCAGGTAATCAATTTGGAAGTAGCAGACTGCAGCAGGAATGGGCAACAAGTGGAAAATAGCTATGCACCATCGGGGTTACCATTACCCAGGGTAACCTGTGCCCCAGGTTTTGTAGATACAAGTCTGACTTTAGAACACAAAACTACAAAAGTGGAGTCAGTCAGGAAAAAAACACCTACAGAAGAATGTCCCGGTTAGAAAAAATGTTCCTACAAAAGTCTCAGGGTTTTACAACCCATGTTTTTTTTTGTGTTTTTTTTGTTTTTTGAAATAGCCTTAATTTCTATAATACTTTTGTAGGGCCTTGTTCACATGTTGGTTGATAACTTCTGTAGTGAAATTTAAGGTCCTTTTTCTGGATGGTCCAAGGGCACAGGATATGTTTGTAGTGAATCTGGGGTTGATTTTTCCGCTACGGCAACTGCTTTCAACAGCTTTCAACCAGGGATTATTCTGACTAACTTAAGCTACTTCTTGGGTCGTACCATGTCGTACCTTAAAAAAATAAACGACACACCCATTTCCCCAAGATTTCCTAAGTTTCTTTTTCACGGTCTTCGCGATGGATTGCTTCTCGTCATTTTTCTGCATAGCTGGGCTATGCACTATGGAACCTAACTTTGAAGAGTTATGGACATACCTAGCTATGCACCAAGACGATCCAAGACGATCCTACAGGATCCTACAGGCCCTTGCTTTTGTCTACCCCTGACAAAAAATACATATAAATAAATGTATATAAATATAAATAAATATATGAAAAATCAATAAAATTCATGGTAATTCTTGGAGAATTATTCTTGGGAAATGTGTTTGCATGATGTTAACTGAACATAATTTCCGTAGATTTGCAAGGCCTTTGTGAAAACTTAGATTGGAACTAGTACTACAAAACAGTCTGCACCTACAGTTTTTTGGGGCACAGCATACCTACAAATTGTTTTTGGCCACAATTTATCCATTACAAAAGACTCTTGGTTTTCGCAGTAGGTCCATTTAAGGATTCATACAATTTGAACACTTTTGGTGGACCAGGCAGGAATGCCTACAAAGGTATCGCTCTACTACAAAAACCGGGTACACAGCAAAGTGGTCCTTACAAAATGGAGCCTTACAGAACCCTTTGTAGGGGTCACATGATACCGGCTTTTGTAGAGACAATGGTATCCCCGATTATGCACCCACCATAGGGCCTTAGATTAGCACCAGCCTTACCACATTCCTCTGGGCTTTCCCACGGTGAGGCATTCCGCTGGCTCACATATTGACTAAACCTCGGATGCAAATCGCGACTTTTCCACCTGGGCGCTACCACCTTGTAGCAACTTAGCTGTTGGTTAGGTTGTTGTGAAAGCAAATGGAGCTATGATTGTCCCCATTATATCACCATTTATATCCACCAGCTCTTATCATCTATGTCACCTCATCCATTTATAGATTACCTTCCCATTAACCCATCCATTTCATTCGGGGATTTCCCATCGACATGCATTTTTATCCATTCTTCCACCATTGGCTCATTGTATCATCACTATATCATCATTTTTTAACCATCATTTATCCGATATCATGATTATATCACTACATCATATTTATATCACAATAATTTTATATAATGATGCCACCATACATACAAATCATAGTAAGAATTGTATGATGATACATTATATCATATAATATTATCACTATATCATTTTATGTTATCATACCATAGTAAATCTTGGGACCCCGACGTGGAGCTCAAGTCTGGCAGAGAGATCTGTCCATTCAACGTCGCCTGGGACGGAACTTCTTCCAGATTTCACCAGAATTTTTCTTGGGTAATATGATGAGTATATAATGGGAATATGATGGTAATATATGCAGAGAGAATGGATATGTATAATATCTAAAATTCATTCTTTCTTTCTTTCTTTCTTTCTTTCTCTCTATCTATATATATATATAACATGCATCTCAGTAATATTCAACAATTCTGATGGGTCGGTGAAAATGGGTTTTGTCTCCGAATTGCCATCTTAATAGGATTAAATGATTAATCAGTGGATTCGTGGTAATTTTCCTCCAAAATAGACAACAGTATGGCCGCTGATTTTCACAACCCTCCTGTTCCTAAAACTTACTGGACAGTGAAAACAGAACTCTGCAATCGGATGGTTTTCAAGGCAAAATAGCCGCTGTTGAGCGACGTTCATCCATCAGCCAGTCTAACTAATGCCTTCCCACCATCCCACATTTTGTCGCATGAATCACCACATCAGTTGGCGGTCCAATCCCAACTTTTGAGATCCTTTCTGTGACGAAAGCCCAAAAATCGATCCTCAATTTTCTCAATTTGGGTCGCAAAAATCCCCACGGTTTTTCGCCTGCAGCATGGCCACCTCCAAGTCTGCATCCACCAACAAGAGGGGCACCTGATGTTTCATCAACCTCCCATCTTGCTAATATCATTATGGCACTAATATTGTTAATTGAGTAGTATTAGTAATATGGGAGGTTAACCAGGATCATCCATATTACTCATTAGTGGCACTAATCATATAACTAGTATTATTCATTAACACTATGATTGTTGCTTTGTATATCCTATTATATTCTCATACACAAGAAGGTATATAGAAATCATAATATTATATACCCATCATATTCCCAGTAATGTGGTTAAATCAATGTCAAAAACCAGCCATGACTGGGAATGGTAAGTTTCTACCACCTATATATTTATGGTGATGACTGGGGGATGATTTATGATTGTTTTACCCACACTAATAAAAGTCACTAACACTATGACAGGATAAAAGTACTGATACAATTGAATCGTAAAACATCTTTAAAGAACACACACACACACAGAATCAACAGCGCAGATATGTATATTATATACACACAGACCACACAGAGCCACAATCATAGATCATCTACAGGATCTGAGATATGGTTGAGTCGAGTCATCCAAACCCTTTTGCCCAACCCGTTTGTCAACTAGGATCCTCTTCCTGCTATTCGGGGATGGGTTTACCAATACTTTGGGTGGGTTTAAGGAAAAACCGCCCAGCAAACCATGGGTTTTTCCCATGAAGTATGGGGTTTCCTGTGAATTTTCCCGAAAAAAACAAGTCACGGAACGAAGATCACAAGGAGTTTCTCAAGTCGGCAAGCTTAAAATCTCCAGAGAAAGCAGGTATCTGGTGTTTTGGGCATGCCATGTTGTCTATTGATTGATGTTTGGAGGGTGTCGAATCCGTGACCTTTTTGAGAGAAAAATCTTCGTAAGACTTAACAAGAATGGGGTTGTCTGAAATAGTGTACCCCAAACTTTGATGTTTTGTAAAACATGACAATATTTGACAGGGGGCCGGGGCTATCCCAATTCTATGACGGCACCAGCGAGGACCTCGAGAGAAAATTGAATACTCGTTGGTTCAGAACGGAATGTCCATTTTTCATGAATTATGGGAATCCCCAAAAATAGAAGGGTAGGTTAATTTTTCCCCGAGCTGATCATCAACCAACCATCATTCATTCATCCATTATGTATATATATATATTTGATGGTCGAAAGTCAACCGCCTATAAATCATGGTGAAAACCCTATAAATCATGGTGAAATCCCTATGAAACTATGGTGAATTCTCCATGAAACCTTGGTGAAATCCCTATGAAACCTTGGTGAAATCCTCATCAACCACCAGCTTTTTGTTGACCCGCCCTTGGCACCTCTTCAGGCGCGGGCTCCACGGGGACGTGCGCAGAGATGGTTGGGCTGGCAGACGTGGTTTCCTGCACCTGGCGCCCGAAACATGGCTTGCATGGTGGGAGAATCAAGGAATGGTTTTTGGGATTGGGGAATCATCCCCAAATGGCCTTCTGATACTAGCTATTTTCAGGTTTCTGATTTGACATTTCCAGGAAATTTCGACATTTTGGACTCCTAAATGTTGATGGTTTGTCGCCATTTTTTTCCCCTCAAACTGCGATTGTGGGTACCCGTTGGTAATTTAATATAGCCATTGAAAATGGCCATAGAAATAGTTGATTTATCCATTGAAAATGATGATTTTCCATAGTTATATTAGCAAGATTTTCTCCCCCAAGGAGAGATCTTCTCGCAGTGGATCAACCTTATTTGGTACTCACTATGTATATATAATTATAAATCTATTGTACATACATTTGTACACATACCTATACATTTGTATAACACTCTTATCACAATCATTTTACTACCACATTCTTTTTGGAGGTATACGTCATCCATATCTACAGCTATATCTATATCTATTTATCTTAAAATATCTCCCCCTGTAGACATCCCATTCCATGCCATACCGTTACACAACACGCACGTCTCGCGGCCTGTGTGCTCGGACGACAGGGGCAGAAGCGTCGTAGAGCATCGCCTTTGGCGTCACAACCTCGGTTTGGGGAGGGTTGAAGAATTTTTTCGATATGTTTTTTCCTGAAATAGGGATACCCCCAAATCATCCATTTGATTATCGAATTTTCCATTATAAACCATCCAGCTATTGGGGTAACCCCATGAATGGAAAAACACCATACGTTTTTTTTCCTGAACATTTAGGGGAAAACCAGCAAACATCACTGGTTTATCATCATTTTCCCCATGACATCGCCAATTTGTGGGTATACGCCATTTTCAGACAGACCCATACGGTTGAATATGCTGGTTATATGTTGGGTATATTTTGGTTGACATTCTTAGGTCGCTTCATTGCCAAAAATGCTGAGCTTGTTGTTGCTTAAGTTATGAAAGCCGTAATCAATCCACTGAGAGTGGGGGTGGATTACCCCCCCAATCAAAATGTATCACTTGGGTGTGTCTGAAAATGGGTCAGACCGCGAAACTACAAGTTTGAAATCCATATTGGGGTTTTCATGGGGTTCTGATAGTTGTGATTTTCACATCGCAACAATCTTGGGTTTTCCATGGGGTTATGATAGTTATTTGCCATGATAGCTCTGGGGTCAATATGTGGGTTGATAGAATTTTGGTTCGTAATTGAGGGTGAGTTATAATTAACCATTGGGGTTATCAACCCAATATTCTATCAATGATTGTTAAGCCGTGAAAATTATAACTAACCCCAATAATTGCGGTTCTTGCATGCTAATAATTGGGGTTAGTTATGATTATCACGGCTTAACAACTGAGTTTTTTTTTTCGAGAATGGTGCTTTGAATATTGGGGAGATGATTGACGATACTTATTCTTGGGATTACCCTCTAGTAAACTGATACATAACTATGGAAAATCACAATGTCTAATGGGTAAATCAACTATAAATATTATAAATGGCCATATCAACAATAGCTATGTTAGTTTACCAGCTGCTAATATTCACCATGAAATTGGTGGTTGACCCAGGGCTAGGGGGAAGCAACTTAAAAGTCAGATGTGTCATTTAATGTCATTACTAAGATCTTTGGATGTTAAATGGCATTTACTTGTATATATATATATATTCATATATATATAACACGTGGGCTACCTCATTTTTGACAAATAACCTGATGGGAAATTGGACTGGAATTTTCCAGGCAAACGATCAGCTGTTTTTTTATTCCGCTGATACTCCACAAGGGGCAAGTGCCATGGTATACAAGCGACCTGAACCAGCTACACCGTAAAATCAACATGGAACCTGAACAAATGGCGCCCCGAAGAGGTTTTTACTACTGGATGTGACCGAACTGCTGGGTGCCATGTCAAATCTAAGGGTGTAGATTCTTCAATGACCAGGTTATGACCTTGGGTGAACTCCACTCCCAGCTGTGTTGCAACGAAAAGAATGGTCTTTGTCTTTTGACGAAACTTGATTGCTGGTCCGATTTTGTAAGCTGAAACCGGTCTACCGTGGTTTACAAAAACCATGCGTATTGTTTACTGTTGTTCGGGATTGCTTGGCTGTCTGCCTCTGTGCAGCATTGTTTACCGTTGATTACCTTTGTTCATGATTGTTTATCATTGTCTGCCACCAAACTGGATGGTCTACTAAAAAAGAACAACCATCATTCGCATGCACCATGGTGCTTGTATATTCTTTTGTGGTTTGCTGATTGTAAGTTTGACGCAGATGTGTAGTGCTTACCCATCTCATCAAGAAGGCCTAAAATCTAAGTGCATGGCTACAATCCATCATTTATAAATGGTGTCCTCTATTGTGAGTCCTGAAACCCAATATCTAAGAGTTAAATCTGGGTTAAATCCTCATTTTTCATAGTTTTTCTTGATGAAATCTATATTTTTCCTGGTTCACTTCCCTTTTTTTCAGGACATCTACCAACCCAACCACCACATCCGCTCCAAGCTGCTACGCGCATCTCCACTGTGGCCATAGACCTGACAAAATCCAGTAGTCCAACATGGCTTGCTGGAAACTCCCATCTTTTCTGGATACTTTTCCCATTCAAACCTCTATTTATGGGGGATTCATAGGGTCTTCCTGGCTGAATATCAAGAAAAAACGTATCATAATGATACTGATATTCATTAGGAATTTATGATTAACATTATGATTATCATTGTGTATTTAAACATGGTATCATTATTGCAATGGTTATTAACATTATTACATAATATCTCCGGGAATCAGACATGGCAATGGAACCCCCCATCTTTTTCTCGAGACATTTCCCATGAAACCACTGCATTTTTATGATTTCCCATTGCTATGTTTGATTACAGTACCAGATGGTAATTCTTATGAACATCAGTTACTGTTGGAACACCGACAATTAAAGCTACCAGTGGGGGATGCTTGGAACCCCACCCATAAAAGATATGTTTATTATTGGGATTTACCAGATTGGCGACGAACATCCTTATGAATATCCTTGTGAATATCATAAGGATGTTTCAGGATGTTTTATCTTTTTGCAGAAAAAATCAAATTATGATAATTGGATGATATTGTGATTCAGTATGGACATAATATACAAAGATCAACATCTAGGGCTGTTGACCAACTTGACCAACAACAATTTGTTGCACCAAGGTGAGGGAACATCTCAATCAAAATGGAAGTTTTAATGAGGTTTTAGTATAAATGGTGGATTTTCCATTGCCACAATCGATGCCACAGGGTAGTTGCAGACCTTTCCTTCTCAACATAACCAAAGGCCCACAAAGGGTTTGTCTGAAAATGATGGGACAACCGGAAAACCCTACATTTCCAGTTCCAGCTGTTTATCATCACAATCCAAACACGTATGTATATATATATATATGTATCTGTATATATACCTGAGAAGGGGGGGACGAAAGCCAGCCCCCAAAGCAATGCTCATGGTTTTTTTTGTCTCTGCGCTGAAGTATCTCGAAGTAAAGGCGGTTGCTAGTTGTTAGCATTCCACGATACTTTCGTCCAGATCAGCTCCAGCTCGGCCGTTTTAGGCCAAATCCTGGCCAGGAGCCTTTTGGAGCCAGATCCAGAGCAGAAACCTGTTGGAAGCAATTTTCTGTCATTTGGCGGCCATTCGGCCGGCTATTGCATTTCGCTTTTGGGAAGAACGGGAAACGGCTACATATACAATTTTAGAACGAACAGCAAGCAAACAGAAGCTATGACCCAGCATTGTGAAGCTAAAAACACATAGACCCTTTTACACACAGACCCTTGCAGACTACACACAAACGTTTTTACACACAAACGCTTTTACACACAGACACTTTTTTACTTCGACACACAGATGCTTTTACACACAGACCCCTTTACAATAGCTTTACACAGAAACACGTTGACACAGAGACGCTTTTACAGACAAACAGCTTCACACAGACACACAGACGCTTTCACACACAGACCCGTGTACGCAGGGACAGCTTTACACACAGACGCTTTTACACATAGACCCTTTGACACACAGACCCTTGCACACACAGACGCCGTGAGACATAGACGCTTTTTTCGCACAGACACTTTTTGACACATAAACATCTTGACACAGAAATGCTTTTACACAGAGACCTTTTTACACACAGACACTTTTACACAGAAACCTTTTTACACACCGACCCTTTTACGCATACACAAAATGTTGCACACAGACCCTTTTACACACAGGCGCTTTTACACACAAACACTTTTACACACATACGCTTTTACACACAAAGGCTTTTACATACAGACCTTTTTACACACAAACATCCTTACACCGAAAGGCTTTTACACAGAGTCGTAGTAGCACACAGACTGTTGGACACACAAACATCTTGACACAGAAATGCTTTTACACGCAGACCTTTTTACACACAGACACTTTTAAACACGAACCTTTTTACACACCGACCCTTTTACGCATACACAGAATGTTGCAAACAGACCCTTTTACACACAGACGCTTTTACACACAAACACTTTTACATACATACGCTTTGACACACAGAGGCTTTTACACACAGAAGCTTTTACACAGAGACCCTTTTACACACAGAAGCTTGTAACCACAGACCCTTGTACACAC
Organism: Cladocopium goreaui; assembly: GCA_947184155.2. NCBI lineage: Eukaryota > Dinophyceae > Suessiales > Symbiodiniaceae > Cladocopium > Cladocopium goreaui. The sequence continues at coordinate 67,175 of CAMXCT020001820.1, forward strand.
AGATATATCTACAGAGAAACGCTTTTACACAGAGACGCCTTTACATAGAAACATCTTCACACAGAGACGTTGCGGCATGTTTTTTTTACCTTCATTTGTAAAGCCGAAAAATGGTCAAATAGTTGGTGTTTTCGTGTTTTTTGAACAGTCTCGGAGCAAAAAACTCCGGAAAAAAAAAGTGTTTTCTGACGCCTCGCAAGCCCGGAGCCTTTTGGAGCCAGCTTGTGGGACTTTCGCGGCTTGCGGGCCGGCAACTAAAAGGGCCTTCTGGGATCAAGGGGAAACGGCCATTTTTAGCCAAATCCTGGCCGAAGCCTTTTGGAGCCAGCTTTTAAGACTTTCGCGGCTTGCGGGCCGGCAACGAAAAGTGCCTTCTGGGCTCAAGGGGAAACGGCCGTTTTAGGCCAAATCCTGGCCAGGAGCCTTTTGGAGCCAGATCCAGAGCAGAAACCTGTTGGAAGCAATTTTCTGCCATTTGGCGGCCATTCGGCCGGCTATTGCATTTCGCTTTTGGGAAGAACGGGAAACGGCTACATATACAATTTTAGAACGAACAGCAAGCAAACGGAAGCTATGACCCAGCATTGTGAAGCTAAAAACACATAGACCCTTTTACACAGACCCTTGCAGACTACACACAAACGTTTTTACACACACAAACGCTTTTACACACAGACACTTTTTTACTTCGACACACAGATGCTTTTACACACAGACCCTTTTACAAGAGCTTTACACAGAAACACGTTGACACAGAGACGCTTTTACAGACAAACAGCTTCACACAGACACGCTTGTACACACAGACGCTTTTACACACAGACCCGTGTACGCAGGGACAGCTTTACACACAGACGCTTTTGACACACAAACATCTTGACACAGAAATGCTTTTACACAGAGACCTTTTTACACACAGACACGTTTAAACAGAAACCTTTCTACACACCGACCCTTTTACGCATACACAGAATGTTGCACACAGACCCTTTTACACACAGACGCTTTTACACACAAACACTTTTACACACATACGCTTTCACACACAAGGCTTTTACATACAGACCTTTTTACACACAAACATCTTTACACCGAAAGGCTTTTACACAGAGTCGTAGTAGCACACAGACTGTTGGACACACAAACATCTTGACACAGAAATGCTTTTACACGCAGACCTTTTTACACACAGACACTTTTAAACACGAACCTTTTTACACACGGACCCTTTTACGCATACACAGAATGTTGCAAACAGACCCTTTTACACACAGACGCTTTTACACACAAACACTTTTACATACATACGCTTTGACACACAGAGGCTTTTACACACAGAAGCTTTTACACAGAGACCCTTTTACACACAGAAGCTTGTACACACAGACCCTTGTACACACAGATATATCTACAGAGAAACGCTTTTACACAGAGACGCTTTTACATAGAAACATCTTCACACAGAGACGTTGCGGCATGTTTTTTTTACCTTCATTTGTAAAGCCGAAAAATGGTCAAATAGTTGGTGTTTTCGTGTTTTTTGAACAGTCTCGGAGCAAAAAACTCCGTTAAAAAAAAAAACGTGTTCTTTGACGCCTCGCAAGCCCAAAACCACGGTAGTTGCGGTGTTTTTTTTGCTCCTGGAACCAAAAACCACGGTGTTTACAGTGTTTTATGGCCAGCACCTAGCAAAAACAGTGGTATTTACGCAGTTTTCAGCATGTTGCAAGACGTACTTTTGCCAGGCCAAACGCACAAAAACACCGTAAATTACAGTGTTTCGGCATTTGAAACCCGATGAAAACCGTCAAGAACCACCAACAAGGTAAAGCCGAAAAATGGTCAAATAGGTGGTGTTTTCGTGTTTTTTGAACATTCTCGGAGCAAAAAACTCCGTAAAAACCGTGTTTTTTTGACGCCTCGCAAGCCCAAAACCACGGTATTTGCGGTGTTTTTTGCTCCTGGAACCAAAAACCACGGTATTTACAGTGTTTTATGGCCAGAACCTAGCAAAAACAGTGGTATTTACGCTGTTTTCAGCATGTTGCAAGACGTACTTTTGCCAGGCCAAACGCACAAAAACACCGTAAATTACAGTGTTTTGGCGTTTGAAACCCGATGAAAACCGTCGAAAACCACCAACAAGTGTCCAAAATGGAGCATCTCGTTCGGGCCCAAAAAACCAGGCAAACGGCAGGTCGGTTTTTGAGCTCTCCCCCCCCAGGCTCCGGCCTCACCTTTCAAAAACGGACCGATTTCGGGCCTCCCCCCCCCACACCCCCTAGATTAGCTTCGCTTCGCTTCGCTTCGCTTATACCTATACTCAAGCCCAGGCCTTCGGCTGGCTTTCGTGATATATATGTATCTGTATATATATATATATATCTGTATATATATATATATGTATCTGTATATATATATATATATATCTGTATATATATATATATATGTATCTGTATATATATATATATCTGTATATATATATATGTATCTGTATATATATATATGTATCTGTATATATATATATATGTATCTGTATATATATATATATCTGTATATATATATATATGTATCTGTATATATATATATCCATCTGTATATATATATATATTTATTATGTGCATACATGAAGATACGCCTGTATATACATGAATATGCATCCAATACGTGCATTAATCACATATCTGCGCTCCAAATTCCCACAAAAATGGGATAACATACCAATTTCGAGTCTTTTACCACTTTTGATGGATACTTGGAGGGTCTAAGTATAGAGCAACCCCCGAAAAGATAAACAGTATAGAATAGTTCTTTCATTACTATAGTCGCATTTTACATTCCTATTTTTTCGGGGGGTTACTATATCTATATCTATCTATCTATATATATATGTAGTTATCCTGGAGTAGATAGAAGAGAGAGAGAGAGAGTGAGAGAGATATATATATATATATGTAGATATATATGTAGTCATCCTGGAGTAGATAGAACATGGAACTGTCAAAAAGTCCTCACCACATATGCTTTCAAAAATGATGGGACAACCGGAAAACCCCACATATCGCTGAAGATCCCATATTCTATCTGCTTCAGCATGGACGAAGCTTCCCTCCGGCATCCCGGACGCACAGGCTGTCACACTGCTCGCCGCAGCAGCTGCTTCCCCCGGTGCAAAGGCCGGGCCTGAGAGGATTTCACCATGAAAAAAGGGGCCTTTCAGCAATGAACCGTGGGAGATTCAACATCACAGGATTTTTTCACTATGAAAAATGGGGGTGTAATATGCTTGAAGTCAACAAATATGAGGATTTTTAGCTGATATATCTGAGTAGAAGGCACGGGCGCAAGCTTTTGCTAGCGTCCGTTCGCCAGCCCCTGTATTTTAAGGAATACCCAATCAGGATTCTTTCTCTGCCATGCAATTCAAGCAGCATCCATCTTCTACTTGGACAACCTTTTGGCGACCGCTTCTGCACTATGTACCAGCTCCTGCTTGTTTTTCTGGCTACATTGTTCTACATCGACATTTTATCCAATCACTATTTTCTGGATTTGTCGTATTCAACTCCTTCCTCGAGGCTGTGGGGGAAGCCTTGCACAGTCTCTTCTACATCTCATTCTCCGAGTTTGCTGGAACCAGTACCAATTCAACCATCTCTTACTTGGTCTCATTGTGTCTCGTTTCGGTTGCATTATTCTCCTGCTTGCACTTCCAAACAATTTTCTACTTCATCGACATTTTCTCCAGGCACATTTTTCTGGATTTTTCACATGAGACAGCTGGGGAGTCTTCCGCATCAAGTCCTACTTTTCACTCTCTTCTTTTGCTGGAATGTACACTCCTCGTCATTCTGTACTGAAGGGCTCGTGGCAATTTTCATTCTGTTTAAAAAGTGAAATTTGTTGTAAGGAAATTTTTGCCTGGAGGTAACTACCACCAGGAAGCTGTTCTCATCAGCTCCGACCACACCATGCCACATCACAGGTGGCGAGTTTTTATTAAGTTCTCTCCGCTCAAAATTTAGGGGCCACGACAAAACTTTCCTTCTAGCCACATTAACTCCATTGCCTTGCAGCTAAAGCTCGCAGGGGCCGCCAGAGGCGTGCCGGGAGACCACGGTCACTTCATCGTTGTTACTTTCTCCCTTTTCTAGTTCTACTCTCCCAAGCGAGAGACAAGTGGTCACGAACCCTGCTGTGCATCACGGGACCGATCTCCTCAAGTTTATTTCTCCTTTGTGAATATTGTTTCTCCGTCGTTTCGTTGGTTTTGGGGTCCACCTACACAAAACCATCGGGTCCCGTGTTATAGGTGCTGGTTAGTAGCTTATCCTGCAGCCACAGATTCTCCTGTTCTTTTCTATTTTTCTCTTTTTTCATCTTGTTTCTCCATTCGGCTGACGGAAAGCTGCTGCTGACGTGTAGTTCGACATGAACTGCATATCGCTGCGGAAAAACAAATATCTGAGTAGATTAAGCTAGATGAAGATCGAGTAAGTGGTGATGGATAGTTTAATGCCACCTGATCTTCTGCTGTATATGGGTGTAAATCAACCGAACCAGCAAACAAAATGCAGGGTATCTAAGACTGGCCATGCATTGCAACGAAGAGTTGGGGGGGACCCAGTTTCAACCAGTTTTGCCTGACTCAATTCCACCTGGCTGAATGACAATAAATCCCCAGCCTAAAAATAGCCGAAATGCTGGGGCATTGGGGAGTGATTCCCCATATATAAATTATCATTCCAGTGACGTCACAGTGCGGTCATAACATAATTCATCCAGATATATCCCAGGATATCCGATATCGTTGGTTATATTCCCAGTAGATCCCCACTCAGATCCTATTTAAATCCCATTAAACATGATTTTTGTGAGGTCTCAACGATTTTTATCGGAGACGGCGAGCATCATGGTTGCAGATTTTGCAGATACTCCGAACAACGATTCTGGATTCAATTCTACATGGAGACATACATGATATAAGCAGCAGCATGTAGTGATGTAACGGGATACTATAGTGTATTAATGGGATAAATGAACAATATGATATTTAAGTGTGTCCAAACATCAGCTTTACATAGCTTTACCACATTCTTCGGCAATGTCAATGGGGCAAATATATATATATATACAATATGGACGTATCTATATATATATATATGTTTTACATTTTACATGTTATGTATATGACACACATATGTTATGTAAGTACACAAGTTATGTAAATGGTATACATACAGGATATGTTATGATATTATATGATATGCTATGATATGCTATGCTATGATATGCTATGATATGATATACTATGATATGATATGCTATGATATGATCTGATCTGCTAAGATCTGCTATGATCTGCTCTGATATGATATGATACATATAGATATACAGTATATATGTATATTCATATGGCATGTATATATATATATACATCTACCTACCTACCTACCTACCTACCTACCTACCTACCTACCTACCTATCTCTCTGTCTGTCTATCTATCAATCTATCTATCATATGACACAATAGAAAAGCCATGGACATCCCCCAGATCCTCACATTGGCAGCTCAGATGCGATGAGGGAAGTGAATAGTTTGCGAAGGCAGAGCACTGCCCACCCTGCGGGAAGTTCTCTGAAAAACTTGGGTATATGATGAGAATATCATGAAATATCATGGAATATCACGATTCATCACCAAACATGGGAATATGATGGGAACATCATTGAATATCATGATAATTGATCATATATCTATATACTTGGATGAATTATAATCATGCACCTAACAAATGTATTAAGGCTATTTTGGGATAATTCGCCCTACTAACCATAGGTCGCAATGAGGTCGCAGTGAGGTCGTTATAATTCATATGTATATATATATATATATATATGTGTGTGTGTGTACTCACTCAGACATGATCATGTCATGGATTTTGATGGGTTACAATGCCACATACTACCAACATAATCTCTGGCTTTGTCCAAGAAAACGAAGACTTGCCCCAAGTTATGGTAACATTTGGTAACCTCTAATTGGGGAAATTATGAACAACAGGATTAAAATTGTACCCTATGTGCCCCAAGTTGCAAAGTCTTGCAAAATCTTCGGGCTTCAACCGAGTATTCAATGGATTGCTTTAAGGGCGACCGGAACCCTCCATATTTCATAGGACGCCAACCGAAATCGCGAGAAGCAAAAATGGGATGGAATCTCAACAATTGAAGTCCACATGGGTAAGAACGGCATTCCCAAAATGGATGATCTTGTCAATGGGAATTCCAGGATCCTAAAATGGAGGTACAGTACCATATTGTTGGCCATATTTTGGGTGTATATTCCCTTACATAGGCCTTATATAGGCCTTATATGGTAGGTACCTCCATTTTAGGATCCTGAAATGGCCATTGATCTTGGGGAGTAGGCTAATAGTTCAAAAAAAATCAAACTTATGAACCGACAGGGATAGATCGTGCTGACATGTTGGTGAAAGACTTGGGAGCTGACAACACGGCACCATCGACGTCAAGTGGCAGTGCTGGCGTTCACAAGCTTCATTTCCAGCTCAGAATCCATCCTGGGCAAGGCCGATGAGAAATCAGAAAAAAACGGCAATAAAATGGGACAATCGTCATCAATCATCTGTAGATACCCTCTGGTAATTTGTTACATAGCTATTGAAAATGAACCATTGAAATCGTGGATTTACCCAGCTACAAAATGGTGGATCTTTCCAGTTCGCAAACCGTAAACGTTGAGCCCAGAGGGTAGATAGGATATTTTCCAGCGATCGATTACCGATGGAGATCCGACGTCGCAATCTTTTCTGGTTGGTGGTTTTTCGCCACCCCTCTGAAAAATATGATGGACTTCGTCAGTTGCGATGATGACATTCCCAATATATGGAAAAATGCAAAATGTTCCAAACCACCAACCAGGTTTGGATATGTGAAACAATAATCAAAGCTTCGACTCAGAATCTCTGCCAGCTTCAGAACAACTAAGCTAGTCTCGTAACGTGGTAAGCCCAATAATAAACCATCCTCATCAGCGGTTTATTATTTAATTATTGGGTACAACCCTACTTGGGATGACGTAAATGTTTGCGAAATTTTGGTTAATGGGATGGTAAAGATTCTTTGCCACATTTTACCACATTACATGAACTGTCTGGCCAACCTTGAGATATCCCGAATGTTTATAGCCATCAAACCGTCTCTTCTGCTTGTTTTTGAACCTTTGGACTTGGTGTTGGATGTCCCAAACTCAAAACACAAACGGCACTGCTTTCATGATATTGGTGAGTCTACAGGCACCCCATTTTCAGAAAAAAAACATATTCATACTGAGAATTTGCTGATATTTGATGACAGTTCCTTCACGGTATCAGATTCTCAAATGATCCTCGATCCTGTTGAACCTGTGGATGATGTGTACTCTACACTGCATTCTTTTTTTGAAAGCATGAAGTACGTTTCCCATACATTTCCACTCGAATTCATAGAAACTCATTTCCAGCATGAGCAAAACAACAACAGCCAAGCTGCAAATTCAAGGCAATAGAATCGCACTCACCACCAGCTGCCTGACACACCTGACCGCGTTTTAAAAAATCCCTAGACTTGGTGGGAATGGGCCTGAAATTTGGAGCCCGGTCCAATGATGTTAGGAGAGTCACAATTAGTTGCAACACTTTCTTGGTGAGATCTCCACTATTGTTGCCTGAAACATCTAACTCACTTCCAGTTTGATAAATATTGGCCGCTTAGGTCATCAGAAGTCCAAAAACATCCCATTGTTTTTAATCAAATAGCTGGTGATATCCTGCTAGATCCCCATGATTGTGGGAACTATCCTGATTTTGTGCCGGTGAGCTCGTTTAATCCGTGGTTTATTTTCTCCAGTGCATGTCGATCAAGTCCTGATGTTGATCCATGGGAAGATCAATACCCCGAGTTTGGGTGTTTTTCGCCAGCGTTTTTCAGCTGCTTGGAGGTTACCCAGAGAAACTTGAAGATCCTTGGGATCATTGTGCTGGTTTCGATGGAATTCACACATCAAAAGTCACCCGCCCTTCGGTTGCGGGAATATTCACCCCAATTTTGCGATTCTATAGTGTGGTAAACCGCCAGAAACCATCCTCGGTACTATAAATAAGTAGGATCACAATCATCCCCAAATGGTAGTTGTTTATGGCGCTTTGTTTCTCAGATTGCATCATACAATAATCCCCAAACTAGTCATCTACCAACCATCATTTATCAGTTAGATCCACAGTTGTTTTGCATATGGTAATTCTACCATTGGTTTGGTTTAACGGAATATCTGAACCAGACACCATTATTACCACTAAACATGAGCGTGTTTTCCTGCAGATTTTCCCTTCTTCCACAATCCAAATTGATCTTGACAATTGTAGCCGTGGAAACTCCACTCTTCCAACTTCCATCCATTTAATGGATGAATTGATGGGTTTTCCCCATTGAACTGGAGCATTCTGCAGGATTTTCCCCGAGGATTTCCCACGTCTCCGAGAAACGCCGAAACGCCTCGCTACAGGAGGAGGCATCTGAAGACAACGTCCATGTCACTGGCGCCTTGGTTCACCAGCAATGGCTAATATCATTGTCTATTTATGGTGATTTATCATTGTTATTGTGATTATCATGGTGATATATCATTATTGTTGTGATTATCATGGTGATTTATCATAGTTATTGTGATTATCATGGTGATTTATCATTGTTATTGTGGTTTATGGTTTTATACCACCTATATATTTATGGTGTTTTTTTTTAAAAATAATTGTCTTACAAAACACCTACGAAACACCTACAGGGTATGGTTTATTTAAATCACCAGGTTTATTGTAATGTCTAGCCTCGTAAAAATGGTGATGACTGGGAATATGTATGGCTGATTAATATGTAGTTAGTGGTTCATAAACCTCATCATAATGGGATATAGCAGGATATTCATGGGAATGGTGAACATGGTGAAATTGGGGATGGCTTATTATTGTTTTACGACACACCTACAGGGTATATGTGGGGGGTTCCAGAAATGGGGATATCCCAACAGCTGGATATTTTTTTTTGGAAAATCCGAAAATCACATGGATGATGACTGGGGGTACTCCTATTTTCGGAACCCCCCATATGTGTATATGGCTGTACGGATAAGTTATACGTTGCTCAGTTTTTAGGACTCTATGAGGATACGAATACATATGACTTATAATGAGCAACAAAAAGGATGCACTGTGATTTATGGGATATAAATAGAATTAAATAGTAACTCTCTATCTAAGACTATCTCTGATTCATAGGCTTATAATTAGGATTTATCAGGGATATATCTATAGCTAGATTTTATCTATATGCTTTCTCTAGGCTATCTATATAATTTATCTAGGATATTAGCCAATATATATTATATATAGGGTAATACTGGGTATACACTATATATATAACGATAATAATGATAGGTAATTTAACAAAACCTATGAACTAGATACCTACGAACTGTGGATGAATGATACCTGATCTAATTCATAGGATATTCATAGGCTTATAAATACGGTTTATGGTGGATGTATATATCTAAATGCATAATTCATAGGCTTTAGATTGGTTTTGGAACTATGAAATGGACACAATATATAAATGCATAATTCATAATAAGCAACTTACGACTTACAGTGCAACACGTAAAAGGACACATATAGATATACATATATGTAAATATTTATACAGATGTAAGTTAAAAGCTGCTCATATAAAGGGATTATGGGGACACATATACGTATAACTTATAATGAGCAACATACCGAATGTAATATGATATATGGGATATACATAATCGCTCTATCAATCTATCTATCTACCTATCTACCTATCAACCTATCAACCTATCTACCTATCAACCTATCAACCTATCTACCTATCTACCTATCAACCTATCTACCTATCAACCTATCTACCTATCTACCTATCTGTCTGTCTGTCTATCTGTATCTATATCTATATCTAAATCTAAATCTATCTATCTGTATACCTATCTACCTATGTACCTATCTATCTGTCTATCTATCTAATCTAGTCTAGTATAGTCTGGTCTAGTCTAATCTAATCAATCCATCCATCCATCTTTCTATCCGTTTACCTAGAACTTGTAGGAACAAACAAACTATGGGCATACCATGGGATATCATGGGACATCAGGATATATAATGGGATATATATATATAATGTACAATGATACATAGTAAGATACAAGCAATATGATATCTTTGGTTTGTCCACCAATGGAGGATGCCGTTATTTCAACCATTTTGGACAGGAACCGAGAAGCGAACTAAACCACGGGAGATTGGAGCAACCCCATTTCTGGACAATCCGAGGTAGGTTCGACGTGGTGCCCAGACACAGCAGACCGAACGCTTGCAATGGTCAGTCAACTTGAAATACCATCGGGTAATATAACATAGCCATGGAACATGGTCTGTTTATAGAGGATTTACAAAAAAAAAGATGGTTTTCCAGTTCGCAAACTGTTGAATTTCCAGGTTCTACCCCAGAACTGGCGGGACCTACATCCGCGCATCCCCTGGTTCCATTCCCATGGCGGGATGCTTCATGGATCCCATGGATCATTCCTTTCGATCCTCTTTTGTTTGTCTGAAAATAGGGCGATATATAAGCTATATCACATATATCTACTGGTTCATCATCATTTCTCCATATTTCTCCCACTAAAATGCAATCCACCAGGGAGGTTTAATCCACCATCTTCACAGTGACACATCGCCGCTGCACGTTACTGGGTGAACCGCGCCACAGAGCAATTCAGGTCGCTCTTGGCCTAAAGTGGCACCAGAGGGAGTTTAGAACAAACGGGGAGCTACTGCAACCATGCAAATTAGAAGTTACGGATAGTTACGGTGTATATGGCAACCACAATTTCGAGCAACACTCCAAATTTTCCCTTAGTTTAAAACTTCAGTGTTTCCCAATTCCCAATTCCAATGGCCATAAATTGGTACCCCATGAGACAAAACCACCACAGTTTGGGACCCAAATCCCCAGAAAATTTGCCAATTTGGACATGGCTGAAACTAGGTCACGCTTGAGGGGTGTTCACCCCGGTTCCAATCCAATAATTTACTAAAGGTTTCTTTCGTAATTTCTGCTGATCACAGATATCCCCTAACCTTTCTAATTACATTTGCGTACATTTCTTGTTGGAAGGGTCAACAGTTTGAATCCGAGCGGTGTTCCAAATCCGCAACGTCATTCCACCAAATACTGCTTGCTTAAGAACGGGATTGCAAGCTCGCGGATGATGATCATCCATGATCATCCCCAAAATATTGAGTTATTGGGTAAGATAACTTGTAAAATCACCAAACTACATAATCATCAACTAACCATCATTTATCAACTGTATCAACTATATTCCAATACCATCCAATACCTTTTGCCGCTTCAATCTCCATCAAATAACAATGATGGCATCCACCGGGATGTCAAAGCCACTGCTCCACTGATACCCAACGTACCACTGGGGCCAACACGAATCTGATTCGCTCGACGGGTAGGGTCTCGGCGGAGCTCTCTTTTCGTTTTCCATGGCCAGTTCGAGATACCCGGTGACCCGGTGCGTCTGAAATTGGGGTATGCCATATACCACCAATAGCCATTCACATAGGCAAAAGCATGATTAACCAATGGAAATGGGGTACCCTATTTTCAGAGAAATGCTAATATGTTTTTGTCCATCTTTCCAACAAGGGATCCAGCCCGTCTTTCAGGCTATCCTTCCCAATGGGTTGACTCCAACTGGCTGTTGTTTGGGTGTAGCCTCTGGTAAACGTTTACATTTTGCTATAGAACATCACCATTTTTAATGGTAACACTCACTATTTCGACTGGGCCATTTTCCATAGCTATGTCACAAATTACCAGAGGGTACTAATCAACATCCCATTAAACCATGAAATCCCATTAAATGACCATTAAATTCCAGAAGCTAGCCATATACTTATCAACATCCCATTCTTTGCCACAAAAAAGGCTGGGAGTCCCCCACCGCATTGGCTTCGGGAGTGATGTAATGACCTCCAGTCGCGACTCAGGAGCAGCTACGGTAGACATGGCCGGTAAAGAAAATGATCCCAGTCATGGATAGTCATGGTAGGTTTATGGCATTCCCACATCAGGTCATAACTTCAGAGTACCAAAAGAGACGAACTTAGCAATGGACCAATCTAATCCCAATATGACTGTAAATCATTATGAGCCGCTGCAATGTAAAAATCATGCTGGAAAAACCTATGACACATCGAAACATCTCAGGAGGTTTCCTGAAATGGACCCCCAAATCATCCATTGGATTTTCGGATTTTACTTATTTTTTTTACATGAACCATCCAGCTATTGGGGGTATCCCGCATCCCATATCATCCCATCATAGTCCAGGAACGCCCTTCCACATTCAGTAGTGCCAAGGGGTGCGAAGCTTTGAAAAAGGTCATTTGGGGGTTATACTTCCGGTTTCAGACCCAAATCATACACCTGGAAGCTCTTGAAGAACTCGTGGCCGAGGCCGGTTGCTGTTTCAGGAACCTTTCATCTGAATTTTCGGCAGGATGTTGCCTTATAAAACAGTGTACTTCACAAAAAAATATATGTATATATATTCTCATGTTTCGGGATACCTTATCAAACATCTCCAACCATCTCCACCTTCGGCCATAGACTTACCAGCAATCTATTCACCATCGACGTCGCTTCCCACCACCACCGTGCAGCGCTTGGCTCAACGTTTTCGGCCAAGTTTTAGGTACCCTTCCAGCCAGTGAGGAATTTCCATAAACGCCACCAGTAAGCCTTCACCTCACTCTCCGCAGCGCTCACCTTCAGTCGAACTCGAAAACTGAGTTGTCTGGTGCTATCAACATATGGTTAATAGGGAATCTCCTATTGGATTATTATCATCCCCAACATATTGGGTAGTATAATCCCCTGTAATCATCAACCAACAGGGTTTTTGAACACTTGAACACTGCTCATGTATCAGCTATCAACACTTTTTGCTTCACCGAAACCATTGTTGTTTTCGATGTGACCAAGCAAAAGCCTCCGCAAAATGGGAGGACCCGACTGATAAAGCAGCTGTGCGACTGAAACCAACCACTTAGCCACAGATTTTTTTTGGTCTCCCCCTTCTGCGCCTCTTGGATGTTGCCTTCGATATCTCCAGTTTTTGACCAGAAGATGTACTTGAAGATATCCAAATCTGGATACCAAAACCTGGACACGACAAAAAGAAAACCCAGAAAAACGTTTGATCAAACTTCGACTGGTTGGTGGGTGAAGTTCAAGCCCTGAAAATTAAAGCTCGTCATTGGGGATCATCATCTCTGAGAGAATAATTCATATTTGAAACCACGAACCAGGTATATTTGCTGATTCTTTGTGCAGGGAGATTCTCATTGCAGCCGCCATTCAGAAGCATAAATAAACATTTGCTTCGGGATTACGGTTGGCCAGCGCCGCCAACCCTGGATCATTCCCTTCTAAGGGGTTCGTAGATTGAATGAGAGCTTTTTCATGAAACCACTTTGTAGAATTCGCATGTTTCACAGCTGCAAGGATGAACTGGGCATGGATTCTTGGATTGCCAACTAAAATATGCCCAATAGATTCCCAATATGACGGTGGAGTACTGGGAAAATCCACCCCAGGGGTTGGTAACTGTCCCATTTTGGGAATATTGGACATCACCTTATAGTAGCCATGGCATTGACCATATACCGATTTTGGTTGGGTGATGTTCAATGGGGACATTTAATGACCCATGCACCATCAGCGATTTTCCATCGAGTGCAGAGAAGTGACACCCGTCGATTGTGGCCGGTGTGATAAATATCAATGGCATCTCCGTGTTCCAGTCGGGGTTGCATCTGCGTCACCTCAAGAATCATTGTGTCATGACGGGCCATAGGGCAGATCTTTATCAGCCAGCGTTTATGGCGATCATTAACCGATTATTAACAATTATTAACCATTATCAACTATTATTAACCATTATTAACCATTATCAACCATGATTAACCATGATTTAACCATTATTAACCATGATTTAACGATGATTTAAGAACTTATCTATACTTATTATATCATGGGGCAAACTCCGCTCCTAGATCCCCAATTTCATCGCTCGTTTCGCGGTGGATGGGGCTGGTGGATGGAATAAACATAGCACCATTGAAAAAAGTGTAATTGACTACACAAGAAAACTAAGAAAACCCATTTTTTCGGAGGGTAATTTACAATAACCCTTGGCTACACATCTTTGGTGAAGTTACACGTACATGATTTCCACGTCATTTTGGTTAGAATTTCACGATCATAGATATAAAGTACAAAAAGGCGGACTGCGCCATCATTGACCCCAAAGATCTCATGAATCTCATGGCTAATGTCATGAAGAAGGCCAATGTTTAGCGGAATAATTCGTATAGCTGTAGCTCATTTTTCCACCATTCTGGCGAAAAATATAATCATTGCCAATCTTAGATACCCTGCAACAAATTGTTTTTTTTGCTGGTTAGTAGATATTCCCATTAATATCAAAACACTAAAGGATTAAAGTATCCATGTAAGATTGACCTAGTAATCCAGTCACTTAAATTATCGTTCATGTGTCAGTTGACCCAGGCTTTTGGAAGACAGGTCGATTTTAACACAGCTTGACATCAATGGGATTCAACACCTAGATTGGAACAGCAAAGAGGACTGTTCTAAAGGGTATCTAAGCATTCACAAATTGGACAACACCAAAAAAGTGGGTTTAAGACCCACATAAATCCAAATCATGGATTTCAACAACTCCTATAAAGATGTAACACCTGGAAAGGAGACTTGAACAGCGGCAAAGATAGAGCAACACCTAAAACAAGTATGTTAAAATCTGCATCCATCACAAACATGGAACCCAAACATGTCAATCTCCGTAAAATAATGCAGGATCTGCCAATAGTCGCCTTCCAGAGGTCTATGACATTGGGCATACCGTCAGTTAAACATGGCGTGGTGGAATTTAGCCTCCTGGAACATGCCGTTAATCATTGGGGATGGTCCAACATCACGGCTAGATACACAGCAAAAAACTATCAAAGATGGTCATGATGAAATATATCCCCATTTATAACAAGCGATTAAGTTGGACTAAATTACTCGATTTCCCCAGTCTAGTATTGTTGGTTCTATCAATTGTGTCCTCATTCCATCCCATCCCCTCGCCATTCCACTTCGTAAGTCTGTGGCCATGATTACAAGGGTGAAATATCCAGGCAGGTGGGGGTTATACTGAGATTATCAAGGTTGGGGTTTTCCAGAATTCAGTATCCCAATGATATCCCCACATTGCTGGCTATATCACAACAAATTATATACCCATCCCATCAAAAGGACACTAATGACAAACCTGGATTCATCAACTTTGTTTTCATTAGGGGGATGGCAATCCCCCACCCAAGTCCCCAAGCATAGTGATTTAAGTTCATCCCTTACTACCCTCCAGTAATCAAGCATGGCTTGCTGGAAAACCTACCATGAGCTTCGATGAATTTTCCCAGCCTGCCATGTGGATGCACAAAGTATCATCATTTTGTCCCCAATATCACCCGATGAAAATTCCATTGTCCATTTTATCCTTTTTTTTGATCTGCAGAATCCCATGTCATCCAGTGAAATTCATCATTTCACCCATCATTTTCCCCACTCCAAACTAAGGGATCTTCCCAGTGGGAAGAACATCCCATCCGATGGTCCTCGCCTCTTCGGCAAAGGCATTCAGCGGCCGCACTCCTTTGACCTCCTCGCCAAATTCGAAGGCCAAACCGTCCTGCGGCTGCGGGGAGCGTTGTGGGTGTGAAATAGGTGATAATCATACATTAACAATATATATATAAGAACATATATATATAATAACATATATATATAATAACATATATATATAATAGCATATATATATAATAACATATACATATAATAACATATATATAATAACATATATATAATAACATATATATATATATAATAACATATATATCTATAATAACATATATATATATATAATAACATATATATAATAACATATATATATAATAACATATATATATATAATAACATATATATAATAACATATATATAATAACATATATATATATAATAACATATATATATAATAACATATGTATATATATAATAATATATATATATAAATAATAATATATATATAGAAAACATATCTATACAGTAGTTGCTTATAATATATTAATCACATGTAACCTCACATATCATCATTTTGCGATGTGTCTTTGCAGAAAGTCGGCACATGGCCATGGTTATAGGTTTTAAATCCTGAAATTGGGCGTTGAGCAGCCCAAATCTGGATTTAACCTGCAAAAGTAACCGACGAAAATGGGAGCTATGACCAGCAGAAAACAAGAATGATTGTTTATAATGGGTAACTAATAGTAGCCTATAACGGCTATATATAATGGTTATGTCGGGAATTCAGTGAGAACATATGGGAATATCATGGGATATGCAACAGGTTTGGGCCTCTAAGTTGAAAACAAACTAAACCATTTACCCTTTGGTAATTTAAAAGTTTGCTACTGAAATTGCCCATAGAAATAGTTGATTTACCTACAGGATGGGGCCCCCTAGTTATAAGCTGGTTTATAACCCAATCTAAATATGATTATAAATATCATACACTATTGTTATTATAGTTGTAAGCCAACTTAGCTAACTATGGGGCCCCACCCTGTATTAAAGATGGTGATTTTCCAGTTCGCGAACAGTTAGTTTACCAGAGGCTAGTCGTCGGTGAGCTGCACCATTGGGTCCTCCTTGGTCAACAGCGTATCAAAGTTTTTGCCTCGCAAACACAATGCCAAAGTTGCCCTGATTCAAGTTCAAGTGATTTTTGGGTGATTTACTGAACGATTTCAGGGTTTTAAACTTGGTAATTGAACTATGTAAGATGTGACACCAATGCTTAATATATACTACATATACTATATATACTATATATACTATATATACTATATATACTATATATACTATATATACTATATATACTATATATATACTATATATACTATATATACTATATATACACTATATATATACACTCTATATATATATATACTACTATATATACTATATATACTATATATACTGTATATACAGTATATACAGTATATACTGTATATACTGTATATACTGTATATACTATATATACTGTATACATCCCCATATTGGTCAAATATATATATATATGGGATAGGGGATAGCAAGGAACCGACCCAATCTCAGGCTGCCACGACTCAAGCGACCCAGATCTCGTTGATGGTTAAGATTTGCTGTGAAAAACGCCGTGAAGGGTCACGTGTGGGGGGTTGGGTGAATCCCGATTGTATATTCCCATTGTATCACCATTTATACATATATATATATATATATATATCCATTATGTCTTCATTCTTTCCACATGATACCCAGTAAGCTGCCCCCTATATTCCCATCATACTATGAAAGATCCAGTACTCAGCCAAGCTAACCATGCCAAGTGGCCATACTTCTCCACTAAGCCGTGTCCAAATGCGCAAATGTTTGACGATGGTTTCCTAGGAAGGCAATCGGCATCGGCATCACACCCTGAGGTTGCTACAGTTATGATCTTTGCCAAGGACAACAAATGAGACATGACTAGACAATGTACAAAGATTATCAGCAAATATATATATGTATATGTATATGTAAATGTATATGTATATGTATATATTTACGTATATGTATACATATGTAAAATTGCCAAACATACAATACAATATAATATATCATACAAATTTGCATGTCCCTTTTGCTGTCTAGTTACATCATGTTGCATCATGTTGCATCATGTTGCATCAACATCTCTCATAGCCACGCACACACACACATGTGTGTGTATATATATATAAATACATATATCGATATACCCAGAGCTAAGGTTCACTACACTATCGATTTTGCACCTCAGTATATAGTAATGATTTTAGTAATGGGTCAATCCCAATACCAAAAAACCATCCCATTAGCCGTCCATTTGGGGTCATTTTACATCATGTTGCCATCCGGTTGATCACATTATGATCATTTATACAATGTGATGCCCACCCCGGTGCCATTTTATGTTGGTCTTTTTCAGCACACTAACTAGTTCGGTATATCTACCATGAGTCTGCTTGTGAAATTAGAGTTATGTTCACCAACTTAGCTATCATAAATCGACTATAAATCCTGTTAAATCGTCATTTTTCGTGGGTTTACCCTGGATTAATTTCACATTATGAACATCAAACAGTCACCAAAATTCATTCGTTCATCCCCAAAGTGGCCATGGTCACAATCCTTACCTACCTTGAGATCAAAAACCTCATCAATGTGATATACTTTTCTATCATCGAAGGAAGTTTCGAAGTCAAACTTCCGACAATATGGACAGATGGAAAGGCAGAGGTGGGAAGAGTCAGAGAGGAGAAGAGAAGAAGAGAGAAGATCAGAGAAGAGAAAGCTGAGAAGAAAGAAGATACAGGCGGGTGAAAAGGTAGGAAAGTCGCGATTCACTGTGTTTTTCCAATGATTTGTGGCTCAGGAGGGTTGAAAAGTAGGCTTGCTAAAGCGGTGGGTGCGGAGCCATCTGGCCGGATGAGAGATGAAAAATTGCAGTTGTGTCGCCAAGCACTTTTTGAAGTCAAAATGTACCAAACACCTCACGTTCGGAACACTTTTGGAAGTTGAGATGTTGAAAAGGTGCATGCCGTTGTGTCACGAAGCACATTTTTGAAGTCAAAATGTACTAAACACCTCACGTTCGGAGCACTTTTGGAAGTTGAGATGTTGAAAAAGTGTACGCCGTTGTGGCGCGAAGCACATGTCGAAGTCAAAATGTACAAAGCACACCATTCTCGGAGCACTTTTGGAAGTTGAGATGTTGAAAAAGTGCACGCCGCCGTGGCGCGAAGCACATTTCCAAGTCAAAATGTGAAAGCACCACATGTTTGGACCACTTTTGGACGTTCCAATGTCGTTTCGTGTGGCAGGCGCAAGGGATTGTGCACCTTGTCAAAAGTTAGCAAAACGTGAGGGTTTTGTAGCAGTTTCATTACTAGTGGCAGGCGTGGGACATTTGAACACGATCCGCGAAGAGGCATTTCGCGTGGCAGGTGCAGTACAAGAGACATGTTCCTCAGAGATGTTAGGAGGTCCGGGCACAAATTTCCTGAGATGGGTTGCATTTTGGAGCATCAGATCCTTAGGTTTGGTAAGATGATTTTTTGTCACAAGTGCAGCACTTTGTATGATCTGGCAGCACTTTTTCGTGGCACGCGCAGTACTTTAGACAGGTGGAATGGAAAAAACGCAAAACGAATTGGTACGAGGCCGTCACCTTTGCTCTCAACTTTCCATTTTGCAGGAAGTCTCGCAGAATTTCTTCGTTTTTGATGGCGTCAACTTGGAAACTTTTGAAGAAAACTCGCAGAATCGCGTTGTTTTTGACGTTGTCCAGTTCAATAATTGAGGAGGTCTCGCAGAATTGCTGCGTTTTTGATGTTGTCAAGTTCTAAAGCTGAGGAAGTCTCGCAGAATAGCTTCAAGCTTGCAGATAGACAGATAGATAGATAGACAGCTACAACTACAAGTACACTAGTAGCAATACTGCTACTGCTACTGCTACTGCTACTGCTACTACTACTGCTACTGCTGCTGCTGCTGCTACTACTACTACTGCTGCTGCTGCTGCTGCTGCTACTGCTACTGCTACTGCTATACTACTACTACTACTGCTACTACTACTACTACTACTACTACTAACTACTCCAACTACTACAACAACTACAACAACAACAACTACTACTACTATTATTACTACCACCACCACTACGACCTCACTACGACCTCACTATGACCTCACTACGACCTCACTACGACCTCACTACGACCTCACTACGACCTCACTATACGACCTCACTACGACGTCACTACGACTTCAGTATACGACCTCACTACGACTTCACTACGACCTCACTACGACCTCACTACGACCTCACTACGACTTCACTACGACCTCACTACGACCTCACTACGACCTCACTACGGCCTCACTACGACCTCACTACGACCTCGCTACGACCTCACTACGACCTCACTACGACCTCACTACGACCACTACGACCATTACGACCACTACGACCACTACGACCACTAGGAACACTACGACCTCACTACGACCTCACTATGACCACTACGACGACTACGACCACTACGACCACTACGACCTCACTACGACCTCACTACGACCTCACTACGACCTCACTACGACCTCACTACGACCTCACTACGACCTCACTACGACCTCACTACGACCTCACTACGACCTCACTACGACCACTACGACCATTACGACCACTACTACCACCACCATCACCACCATCACCATCACCATCACTTCCACAACTACAATTACAAGTACAACTACACTACACTAGTTACACTGCAGCACACTACACTAGTTACACTGCAGCACACTACAGCTACAACTAACTACAAAACAACTACAACTACACTACATTACACTACACTAAGTACACGATACTACACTACACCACACTACATCCAGCAGTTGTGGTGAGGTGACCACTGCAACCACTGCAACCACTCCAAAAAACACAACTCCAACCACGTTTCGGTCCATCAATGGGTTGGCCCTGCCATCCGTGAGTCACAACAACCAAACTCTCCTATAGTTTTCCTATTTTTGAAACTTCCGCCACCACCTTGTGCGGTACTACTGGTAATGAATAGCGACCGCCAGAAAAATAGAAGCTAGCAAATTCCAACTAGAATAGTGATATACTTTTCTATTTTTTTGGGGTGATATTTCTCCATACATAATAGACATACGACTGATTTGCAGCACACTTTACCTGTACATAATTACAATTACACTTGATATAACTAGAATATCTCTATATATATATACATAAACTAATATGACTACAACTGATACCCTGGGGTAAACTGACATGGATGTGGAAAACCCGTATGCTTTCCTTAGGAAAACCATCTACACATAGTGATTCGGGCTGCCCGGTGTCGGAGGGTTGAGCATTTCGTGATAGCCCGTCGAGGCCAGTTCATTGAATTTCCAGGGAAATGCCATGCCCACGGTGCTTGTATCTAAGATGTAGAGATATGCCAAGGCATGAACCATCCTCGGGAAACGGGAAAACTGGGCCGCTTGGCTACCTGGAAATGCTGTGTTTTTTTTTGATTTACCATGGATTTTCTGATATTTTTGTTCCATTTTATGGCAAACACATGTATTTTACCAGTAAAAAAAATAACCAGCAAGAATGGTTTATATATATATACATATTTATTAGATACAATCATATATATATATATAAATATGATGATATACAAGGGTAATGTTGGGAATATCATTTATCATTTGAATATTTATAATTATAATGATATATGTGCCAAACCTAGGACTTTGGAAGAATGGAGGCATGATGGGTATATGCTGGGGATTAATTTGGATTTAAGGGGAATGCAATATCCAATACAGTGGATCGAATACTGCTTGGGTGGGAAGTCAATGGGGGTTTGGCACAAAAAAACGTATGTGATTGACCCAACTGGCAAGAAAAAACCGAGAGAAACATGAGTTCATCCCCCAAAAAATGCAGTTCATCCCCCCAAAAAATGTCCCATTCATTGGCCATGGAAAAATCTGCCAGTGACATGCCGTCTGCCATCGGTGGGATGGCACATGTTGAGGGATAGCTAGCCAGGCGATTGACCTCCGATCCGAGGTTTTCACCTCATTTTTGTGGGATATACCAACTTAAACTATGACCATATCCCGATTATTATAATAATTAGACCCTCAAAAATTGTCAACGAAGCAGGGCAAAAAAGCAAGACCTATGTGATTGTCATGGGCGGATGCGTGTCCAGCTATCCTCCATCTCATTCCTGATATTCCTTGCCCGAGACACGGATGGTTCCGATAGTGGTACAGCATTGACAGACCAGTGAGGTCAAAATTCATGAATTTCGTCTCAATGTATGTGACCTCCTGCGAAATCGCACCAAGAAGTGGCGGAGTTTTTAGGGTGTGGACCCAGGTGGGAAACGGTTTCCACCTGAACCAAAACATCACCCATGAATCTAACCATCTAATGGTATTGCATACGGTTACTACCCTCAAAAACATGATGAACCCGCGTGATTTTTTTGAGTGCATTATTCGAAGTTCAAACATGTTTAGCATGGATTCTGCCGCAAAACGCGCATTTCTGGAGGTAAATCTACCTGGAGGCATCCGTCAGGATTTATATCCTCTGGCAGTTTATAGCTATGGAACGTTAATTACAATCTTTGAGTTCGGTAAATCATGGAACAAACTATAGGCCATGCTTTCCAAATCTCAAACTGTTTACCTTCTGACTAGTGGGTACCTCAAAACACCATCGCAGTGTTCTAACCCCTGTGTCATCCAACTAATCCAATCATACTGGTTGATAGGGATTCCCCTAATGGATGAATCCAACTAATCCAATGTATTGGGTATATCATAACCAATCAACAGCATCAATGGCTCATCTGGTCCACCGATTCGACAAGGATTCCCCCGGCGAAGGTGTCAGGGGCGAGCCCCTCCTTTTCTTGATAGACCTTTTCCTTGGCACCAAGCCCAGCCCAGT
This sequence comes from Cladocopium goreaui, assembly GCA_947184155.2. Classification (NCBI taxonomy): domain Eukaryota; class Dinophyceae; order Suessiales; family Symbiodiniaceae; genus Cladocopium; species Cladocopium goreaui. Next base: position 90,020 of record CAMXCT020001820.1, read on the forward strand.
GGTTTTCGGCTGAGATACCCAAGATATGTAAGGCAGCTGTGTATCACTGAATATAAGGTAAAAACCTACAGGAACCCATGGTTTTTACCACCCACATATGGGGGTTACTGATGGTTCGTGTGATTTTCCCCTCAAACCAATTCTGGGAGTGCAAGGCGTATGTAAGGGAATATCCCCTCAACAAACATTGCCTCACTGTACATGTTTCTTCAGTATGTATATATTATATATATTATATAATACGAAGGCAACATCTGTTTCACTTGCTGTGTTGAAGCAGACCCATCTGTGTCAGAGCAGCTCGAACAGCATTGGCCATGGACATGAATGGCATCAGTGATTTCATGCGACGGAACCCACGAGAAAATGGTGATCAAACCCTGGCGCCCTTCGGGCGAACATGAGAATAAGCTGGTAAATGGATGTTCAGTCCCCTTCAATTGTGGTAGAATCGTTTTTGATCCGTTGCCATATCGTAAAACATGAAATACATTAAAATACTGTAACCTCCAGCAAACATATAGCTGGCTCAAACAAATCCCATCCCTAACTGCGAGAATCATCTCAAACATCATGGGGATTTTAACATCAACATCATGACATTTTAACATTTTTAACCTCAACATCATGACAGACCTCTGAAAATCGATCGGCAAAACAGGCGAGGCGCTCGATCGGAACCGCCGATGATCACCAGAACCTCCGTCCAATTTCTGAACTGCGCCGCTGTCATGGAGCGAAAGAGCATCTCCAATGGCTTCCTGATGCCATAGAAAGTCGGCACAAATTCAAAAAGGGAGCTTGTTGTAAAACGTCACTGAAAAAACACTAGACATTTCAAGCAGAAATTGTTTCGGACGTTTTATTTTGAATTGATGAATTGTTCTTGGAACAAACACAGCAAAATCTCCATCCAGGAATCCATTCCAAGACAATCCAATCCATCCATGAAAAATCTATCGATCTAGACAAGAACACCTATTTACACTCATTTGAGCAGTGTTCAAAATCCCTCTATCATTCCATTATACTGCTTGGTTTATAGGGATTCCCCCTTCTCGGATATGATAATCCCCAGTATATTGGGTAGTATAATCCCCGAAGTAATCATCAACCCTGCCAGGGGTTTAGCAGCCACTGCTCATTTGACATACACATATCATTGACCTTAATTTCCAGTCAAAGGTTGCTGTGAAAATGGTGGGTTCCCCGGTTCCCCGGTTCAAAACATGTCCATCCAGCATTTTCAGGTGGGTGCTGGAAGGTCAATTCGTCCCTGGATTTGGAGGCCAAGAAGCAGGTTTAGCCACGCTGGTTGGTGGTTGACCTACCCCTCTGAAAAATATGAGTTCGTCAATGGGAAGGATGACATCCCATATATGAAATGGAAAAAAATGTTTGAAACCACCAACCAGTTAGAGAAAACACCCCTTTCTGTGCAAAGCATCTGGTAGAGTTTGTTGGAATTGATGACCAGTTTCAGATCAGGCCACTGTTCCAACTCCTCCACTCGCACAGATGAAACGAGTACAGCAGATATGAATATGTAGCAAACGTAGCATCCCCATCTGCGGGAAGTTCTCACCATTCCCCTCCGCTCGCCACTCCCAGTTCACCCAACGTTCGCTGGGAGGGTGCAGCACTGGACAGGCGCAGCGCGTGTTGCGCTGCTAAAAATGCAGACCTGGACTTAGAACAACTTGAGCCGCTGGCTGCGAAGAGCAGAATTTTGTCCAACAAAAACCCTCCAAGTAGGGCCGTGTGAAAAAACGGGTTGTTTTTCAGATGTTCACCTGTGAAAAAACATGTTGTGATCAGAACAATGTGTTCAGGGGAGATCTCCAACAGTTTCAGCAGGAAATCTCCAGTTCGAGATCCTGAATACTGCGGATGTCACTGTCACTGATGGCCGCGGCGTCAACCTAAACACGAGTGGAACAAGTTGTTTGGAACATCTAAATACTCATTGAAGCAATGTCAAAGGAATGTCTTCTAACAAAATGCCAGATACCAGTCTGGACACCCCACATACATGACATATATAATTAGCAACACAGACACCTGTATACATATACCTGGAGCTTCTTAATACTGGAATGTTTAACTCCAAACTCAAAAAAGATCGATTTTGGGTGGTTAAAGTGGAAAAAAGAACACCAGAGTCGTTTTTGCCGTTCGGGACACTTCCGACGTTCTGGAGTGGAAAAAAGCGTTCCAACAGCGTGAATAAAGCGTTCGGAACCGTTCTGAAATGAAAAAAACGTTCTTGAGTGGAAATAACCGTTCAGGAGTTCTTTTTCTCTTGAATTTTGCAAAATTGATCGATATTGGCTGTGGTGTGGAAATTTCCACGTCACGATCAAGAGGATCCAGGTATATATATATATAATATGTAGATATGAATTATATACGTCTATGTATATGGCTTATGGCAGTTACATGTGTGTATATATATATAAACGATTGTATACACAGGTATGTATAATCATATATAATAACGATGTAATAATGATAATAATGATGATAATACTGTATATGTAAAATGCTATATATATATGTATACCGTATACATACATAAATATATATCCCTCACAACCACAAAGACTCCAGGTGAAGTAAGCTCCAGGCTTTCGTTTGCAGACTTCGCCATGGAGCAAACTCCGTCATCGCAGTAAACTGCCTGGCGAATTCCGACGGGTCCCAGACCTTCCCTGAAGCCATGAAGGATACCGTTCCCTGATGATAAATCAGGAGATATAGAGGTTTCCTAAGTCATAGGGGTACTCCCAAATCATCCATTTCTAGATGGGATTTTCCATTATACCCATCCAGCTATTGGGGTACTCCCATTTTCGGAAACCCCTATATAAAGGTAACCAAGTATGAGACATACCGGATAGGAAAGGCATCTCTCCACATGGTGGCTTTGAAAGCTCCAGAAGGTCAATAACAAACAATGGGGATGCAAGCCGCGCCCAAAGTTTCCTTGTCAATGTGAATGGAACCACGGGGCCATACGGACACCCAATCACCAACAAATACCACCGAATCTTGGTAGAACAAAGAACACCAGTGCTGAGTAGTAGACATGGCTGGTATTTCTGGATGTTCATTCTACCCAAATATAGTACAATACCAGGTTTTGACTCATCCCCTATGTGCCATGGTCAAAAGATGGTATACGGTATACGTTTTATGGTTATCCCATCATCATTAGAGATTCGTTAGTGGTTTTGTTTGAATCCCTATCAATGGATTGATTATTCCATCCCCCAATCTGGGTGAATCTAATCCAACTTTTGATTATAGTTTAGTTGGTTCTATATCCCGTGAAATATGTCCATCCCCAAAAAAACATACCTTTCATCTGGGTAAATTATAATATTTCACTGACCTGAAATAAGGTCATTTGGGGATAGTCACCCCTACTAGCCATCATTCCCAGTGAGGTCGCAGTGAGGTCGTTATAATTTGCCCAGTTTCATGGAACATCAACTAACTTGAGCATAGCGCCAAAGTTCAGGCCTTGCATTGGGCATTTTGACTGCAACGATACTTGGCCTGGCAGCTGTTCAACGGCCCCCAAGTCAGATGGGAAGAATGTCAGCCCCGGATTAATAAACCATGCTTTATTAATTAGGGGGGTATTCCCCCAACAGTCATGATTTGATACTTTTTTTGGTAGCTTCCCAATTAAACGGCCGTAAACGGGGTTTATTAATCCAGGGTTGACATTATAAACCAACAAAGTGGGGGGCCTGTAGTTGGGCCTTTTTGGTTTGCAGGAATTCTCTCCATGGTTTGCTGGGAAAATCCCCGGTTCAATGATTCTTCCAGCAACCTGCATGGCCGGATTTCCCAGCCCGTGCCTGATGAACTGTCTGAATGGCGGGAATCATACTGTGTCCCTGATGGGGAAGCATAAGAAAGCGTGCAACATTCTAAATGTATCCATATGCAATCTGTCCATATGCAATCTGTATGCATATGCATATGCACATTTGTATGCATGTATGCCTGTACGCATGTATGCATGTTCATGTGCTTGTACATATATGTATATATCTACACATCCGAATCAATAACATATATATATACATATATATACATATGTATATATATATAATATATGGCCATATATGTATTTGGATACGCGTAAATACACACACATAATCAACACATATGATAATAGATCACATACTGTACGATATGCACGAGATGATCGCCCCATTGGAACCTCTGCAACTGAGCTCCACGAACATGTCCTGACGCGGCGCTTGTGGATTGGACAAAAAACCAACGCGGGAAACGATACGAAGAAATGGGGAATTTAGTATTGATGGATAATAATAATAATGGGACAATCATGGGATCTTAATTTGATACGAATAGAATAATATTGGAGACTATTATCATAGCAGCATGTTAATTGGATATGAATGGATTTAACCTCTTGTAATCAAACATGGCTTGCTGGAAAATCATCATTGATACTTGAGTTTCCCACTCAAATCATGTAACACATTCATTTATAGGGGATTTCAATTGCCATGTTTGATTACAGGAGGGTAACCATTATCTATGAGACTTTTAAACATCCAACATAAGGGAATATCTTTTAACATGATGGTTGATGGATGGTTGCTATTGAAAATGGCCCATTTAGTTCGTTGATTTCCCTATTAACAATGGTGATTTTCCATAGTTATGTTAGTTTACCAGAGGTTAAACCTCCATGAATTACCATTAGATCCGGTTAAACCACCATGAAATCCCATTAAATCACCATGAAATCACCATGAAATCCCATGAAATCCCATGAAATCACCATGAAATCACCATAAAATCAGAGGCTACTGGTAGCCATGGGTGAAACCCATTAAACCACCGTTAATCACCAGAGGATACTCTCCCGTGAAGCCGAGGATCGAGGTGCCAATCCACTCCGCGCAGTTGTCGAAGCCGGTGACTTCAGAGACTTTCAGCAGCATATTGGAGGTGAGGATCGTACGGTCCTGAAAAAACATCGTGAAAACCTATGGTTGATGGTCATATCTGGGGATATTTCACACACACACATATATATAGAGATTATCTATAAATAAATATGTATGTATGTATGTATGTCTGTATGTATGTATGCATGTATGTATGCATGCATGCATGTATGTATGTGTGTATGTATGTATGTATGCATGTATGCATGCATGGATGCATGCATGCATGCATGCATGTATTGTAATGTATGGTAATGTATGTATGTAATGTGTGTATGCAATGTATGTATGTAATGTATGTGCGTATTATGTAATGTATGTATGTAATGTATGTATGTAATGTATGTATGTGTGTATGTAATGTATGTATGTAATGTATGTGTGTAATGTATGTATGTAATGTATGTAAGGATGTAACGTATGTAAGGATGTAACGTATGTAAGGAAGTAATGTATGTAAGGAAGTACTGTATGTAAGGAAGTAGTGTATGTAAGGAAGTAATTATGTAAGGAAGTAATGTATGTAAGGAAGTAATGTATGTAAGGAAGTACTGTATGTAACGAAGTAATGTATGTATGGAAGTAATGTATGTAAGGAAGTACTCTATGTATGGAAGTACTGTATGTATGGAAGTACTGTATGAATGGAAGTCATGTATGTATGTATGTATGAATGTATGTATGTATGTATGCATGCATGCATGTGTGTATGTATGTATGAAAGTATGTATGAGAGTATGTATGAAAGTATGCTTGAAAGTATGTATGTATGTATCTATCTATCCATCCATCTATGTATGTATCTATGTAGCTATGTATGCATGCATGCATGGATGGATTGATGTATGTATGTATGTGACATATAAGATCTTGGGACAAATGTATCATATGATCTCAGCTGATAGGCTGATAATCTACCGGTAATACATATATATATATATAGGGACATACAATGATATACATATATGTGGGAATATAAGATCTTGGACATCATATGCTGGCAAACTGGGGATAACACTTGGTAGATAACTTGGAATATTGGTGTACAACTTCGAACAAACAGCATATCTAGACATTGAAATCCGTCCTTTGCCGTTGAGTCAAGATCTTTTGTACTGATAATCAAAAATCTTAAAATAGATGCAGTCCAAATCATTTCCAAAAGGTGCATCACTTCCATATGGGGCTTCCTAATAGTAGGGGCCCAAAATCATCCAAGTCATGGACGACCATGCCTTAGTGTTACCTATGTGACGACTGGGGATCCCCCATAATGAAAGCTCCAAAAAAACTCTCGAATCACCCGACTGGTGAAGCGGCACTTCGGGAGGGGCCTCACATCCACTGCGCTGTTCAGCTGTTCATCAAGAAATGACGAGCGAATGGTGCCGGAAAGTGAACAAATCTTGGTGTAAACCGGACACATTTTTAAGCGACTCATTGGTGAATTGAATCATTTAGGGAGGTTCCAAAAATATCGGTTTCCGACCTCCAAATCATCCATAGATGGATTTTCCACAAGCATCCAGCGTTTTTGGGGTACTCCGATTCCCAAAGCTTTTCCCATTTTTCTCCTGGCGGAGAAAATCAAATCTTCCACCAAATAGTTGTAACAAAAACAAAAAACTAAGGTGGCTGGATTACCCCAGCTATATATGTATAATATGATATAATATATTTACTAAATAATATTCAAATCTAATATATATATATATATACATATCTACACTGTTATAATAAATATGTATATAATGTGGTCAACCCAATAATAAGCCCGAATAAACCATTCCCAAACTCACTGTTTTTATGGGTGGTTCATTTTTGGGTTTGCCAACGTTATATCTATAATTTTCCCACATATGTCAATATCCCAACCGGAACCAAACCCGTCTATATACATTGCCACATCCCACATGCCAAGCGTCCACTGGATCATCAAAGGCACAGTATGCCTCGCATCGAGGTCTGCTTCCATGTCAACTGCTGATAGCCTCTGGTAATGACTAACATAGCTATGGAAAATCACCATTTTTAATGGGAAAATCCACTATAAATGGTCATTTTCAATAGCTATGTTAGTTTACCAGAGGGTAAGTTGTCTTGTGCTTCAGGACGAGCTTGAAAAAATAACAATGACATTATCTCCAAGTTCTTCAGAGTGTACGTTTTCATTGACCCAAAAATGCAGGTGACAAATTGGGAAGGGATGCGGCCTCATGAAACCCGATCAGATCAACAATGTCGTGCCAGCGCTATAAGTCTGTTTGTAATTCCATTGACTAGTTCGATATATACACCATAAGTCCGCTGAAATTCGAGGTATCACATGGTATCACCAACTTAGCTATCATAAATCAACTATAAATCCCCTTCTGGTTGGTGGTTTTAACCCCCTTGAAAAATATGAAAGTCAATGGGAAGGATGACATCCCATATATTATGGAAAAATGTTTGAAACCACCAACCAGATTGGGTTTATTAATCACTATCAACCACTATTAACCACTCTTAACCACTATCAACCACTATTAACCAGCATTAAATCCCCAATTTTTGTGGGTCAAATTGACATTTTCCGATGCTTTTCGCTGAGGCTTGAACTGGGATCTCCAAGTTGAGCGTCACAGTGCTCTCACTGGCGATGGTGAAGAAGTGGGACGAAGCAATGGGTTCTGAAAATGGGCTATACCCTATTTATCCCTATTTAATGGTTAATTAATGGTTGTATGGTTATATGTAAAAATCCATGAAATCTCTAGAAATGGAGGTGATCATGGGAATTTCATCTGCAAATGATGGATATACCCTCTGGTAATTTAACAGTTTGCTATTGAAAATGGCCATTGAATAGTTGATTTACCAACAACAGGTTGCTTTTCCATAGCAAACTGTAGTTTACCAGAGGGTAAATGGCAAATCTCAATGGGAAAGAGATGGAAAAAGGCTGATATACTAATGGATTTGGGGGTAGCCTATATTCACAGAAAATCTTAAATGGAGCACCAATGGATCCACAGTAAATTTCTCCGTACTTCAGTACTTCCTCAGTACCAAAACCATCCCAAAATGGGTCTATCACTGGATTGGTTTAAGGGAAAATCTACAGGAAACCATGGTTTTTACCATCAAATATAGGGCTTTCCTGTAAATTTTCCCATCATCCAATTCTATGGGTCTAAATCATGTATTTTTTCGTTTCGAGCCTATAGCTGAAATGAAACTTCGATTGAGCCACCAAAGAAATCGATGTGAACCATTGTGAATCTCCAAGTAGGCCAGCTACATCCATGACTTTTTGAAGTACCCTCTGGTAAACTAACATAACTATGGAAAATTACCATCTTTATATAATGGGTAAATCAACTATCAATGGCCATTTTCAATAGCTATGTTAAATTACCAGAGGGTAACAACTCTCAATTACGCGAGTTAGGGGATCAGTTGAAGCTTCACCAAGATTTTCATCCAATTTCGATTTCTACCACGATGATACCCATCATTCCCCGATGCCAACAGAATCCTACCATTTTTGTCAGGGGTGATAAGGGATCCATAGTCGGAGGTCCCCGAGTTTGATTGTGTCCACATCGGTGGTGCCGAATTCGAAGTAACCCCAAACTTCCGCTGCTTTTCTCCCAACACAGCGACCATTCGGTTCATTTTGAGAACGTTCACCTATGGATCAAAACGTGGTCAATCTTTGGCAGTCCAGAATTTTTAAAATCATATTTTGCTGTTCATGGTTATTTTCCATTTGTATTTATAGCAACAAAAGCTGTAACAAGAGGATTAAACCACTATGTATATTCTAATCATATTCGCATTATATTCCCATTAAACCACTATGATACCAATTATTCCATATTATTCCATTATTACGGGGAATATACCCATATGGCATTATTTATTATTATATTCGGGGAATATTCCACTATATTAAAATTATATATGGGGGAATAATATGGGTATATTTTCCAATATATCATAACCACAGTGGATTATCATTACGATTATGATACCCATTGGCATATGGATTAAACCACTATGGTAATGGTATTATTCCATATTTCAATATTGTTCTAGTGGTTTAATACCTAATATGGAATATAATATGATACCACTTAATATGGAACATTCTCCACTATGTTACCACTTAATATGATATTTCCTAATATGAAGTTATTATTCCCCCATATGCCAATATCCTAACCCATACCAAGACGGCGCATCTAGGCTCCTTTGACAAATGCCACGAGGTAGCCATGGCATGGGCGAAGTCATTCCGTCCTTGGGCAAAGCAGTGCTGAGGTATGGCTCAAAAAAGGCATACTAGAAACGGACATAACATGGGAACCGCAACCTATTCATGGTACATTAATAATCATACATCTATGTTCATACATAATAGTTGACATAATATATATATATATATATTAGCATACACATACATGTATGTATATATATATGTGTGGTATTAAAACTATCTAGATATCATCTATCAATCTAGACTATATATGCATCGTCTTTTTGGTCCGCGTCTTTATGTGTTTTCTCAAGAGTCTCGATTCATCCAATTTTCACTTAAATATACTGAAGTCTTTTATCATCTTGACCCCTAGCAAGGGGTAGACTTGAATTATGAACCTCCTTCTTTTGCTGGAAAACAATGCATGTATATATAGGTATACAACGAAATCGAATTGCAATGCAATGAAATAATGCTAGGTAACGTAACGTAAGGCAAGGTAAGGAAACGCAATGCAAGTCTGAATATATATGTGTATATATATAATGTGTATTAAAGAAGTATATAATTACCAATGTTATCCATTTCCAAGTGCGCCGGAATGTGTTCAGTATATGTATCATGGGTCAATGTTGGTAACTTGGACTGATTCTGGCAGACCATCTTTGGCTCATGCTGAGATGGTGCTGGATATGATGTAACCTAGTTTTCTCTCATTGTTTTTGTTGATGTTTTTTTTTACTGATGCTTTTTTGCAGGAAACCATGGTTTTTGGCCCTTAAGATTGTAGTTTTTCTGTAAATTTTATCTTGGAAGGCTCTATTTTGGAGTGTAATTCATTCTACCCTGGAGCTTCTATCACTTCTTAATACCAAACATCTTGCAGGAAGTCCAATGAAAAGAGCTCGACCTGGTCGTGTTCAAGAATATGAGTTTCTCTGAAAATCGATGGTTTAATGTCACCTTCCTCGTTAAAAATGGCACTTCTTCGGGCTATACCAAATTTTCAGTCAACGCCATATCACTTAGTAACCCCAATTCCAACATTCCGGCTGCTGTTTTTCAGTCATATCAACACCAGACTTTCAGAACTTCTCTCCATCATCACCTTTCCAGCCTTCGGAAACGGGCGCCCTGACATTTAATCCGATGTGGAAGTAGTTTTGACATCCTGCGGATTCAACCTGAAGCGATCGAGCTGAAATCAGCTGCAGATTTTGTGACCCATGACGTGTTTTTTTTTAAAACCGGATTGAGAACTGGGGATATTACACATATAGAGCTGGAGCATAATGAGCATAATATGGTTTTGAAAACAATGAAACCAACTGGGAAGAGTTCACCAGCTGGCATTTTTTGCTGAACACGGCCCAAGTTGCAAGTCCTCTGGGTACCCAGTGATGATTCCTCTTGGGGAGTTCTGGGATTAAAACCACCCGGATATCCTAAGGTCCTAAGCACTGAATCGTCAACTGAGAGAGCAAAGAATAGCCGAGCTCGTCAGTGGCGCTTTTTTTAAATCGACTCAATGTTTTCTCATTCGGGCTTTGTATTCAACTCAACAAAAGAAAATATGGCACCCCCAAATCCACGGGTTAATGATCATTTACCTTGTCAAAATAGCCATCTAGGTGGGTGAACCCCAGATTGACAGACCCAAATGGGGCTATAACTGGGTGTACAATCTTCACATTACAGGACAAAATCAAAAAAACATGGAACATGGAACATGTGTGACTCTTTTAGTTGGGTTTTTTTTGTCTATCGGGGGTTACTACACCAAAATACCAGCCCCCAAGAAACCGGTTGTCCAATAGATCTTCCCAAGTCGCTGTATAGTTGAGGCCGTCTTCCCCGAGCATCACAGCCTGGAGAACGCTTCGAAGCCCTTGCTTTTCACGTGAAGAAAGATCAAAGGGCTGGTAGTTGATGATAATTCCATTTACGTTTTTCTTATTATTTTATTGATCTAAATCTAAGTGGAAAATGACCATTTATAGATGATTTTACCTAATAAAAAGTGGTTGAATTACCAGAGGCTAGTTGATGGTAGTTGTGGATGTTCCTCCTCTCATTTTTTCCAATATGACTTGGACACGGCTTAGGTACTGCTTTCAATCAAGGCCCTTTCAACAAAGAATCGGATGATGCGGGGGAAAATCCGGAAAAACACCAGGGAATTGGGGGTATCCCCCATCCACTGCGTCAGAATGCGTCCAAAGTTTAACGAGCTTCTATCACCAAATCTGGATCATTTTATTGGATGTTTTATGGTTTAGTTGAATGATACTATTTAGTAGTGTCCACCCCAGATTCATAAACCCTGGTTGACTAGGGCAATTACCCTAAATATTCATACTTTGCTACTAAAAACGGTACCCCCGAACTCAACAGCCAAGGATTTTCACAAAATCCAGGGATCACATTGACGAAACATGACCAGCTGGGGGCTAATTGCTACAACCCCGACCTGATCGACCAACGCCCTAGCGCGCGCACCTCGTCTGCGCAGTAGTTGCGAACTTCCGCCCCATTGGTTTCCAGCTCGTCTGCATATGCCTTGCTGTTTGCAAGAAGGTTTCAGGGTTCTGATCTTATGACCTCATGTGCTACCTTTCAAACGATTCCGCAGACAGCAGAGAATTTGAAAGTGAGAGCTTGTAATCTAGATCACCCTTCCGCACATACATGTTGGTATGCTCTATGTCACCCAGATCGTGTTCTTGATCTATATGACATCTACAGAATGGGGTCATAGGGCCTGGGCAATTTTGGGGGACCTTCAAATAATTAGAGAAACGCTCCCCGCTCCCGCTTCCGCCTGTGGATTCCCAGACGCACCGGCACAATCCGGATCATACCGAGCACAGCCACAGTCGCATACACCTCGTGTGTAGCTGGGATCCATCCTTGCTATTGGGTACCCTCTGGTAAACTCACTAATTGTGCTGCGAAAAATCACCACGTTAATAGCAACATCAACGAACTAAATGGGCGACTTTCAATAGCTATGTTAAATTACCAGAGGGTATCTGAAAATGGGGATTGACCCTCCTTTATGGCGATTTTCATGGGGAAACTGATGAGAATACGACATCAGAGGTACCCTATGGGCCCACTTAACTTGGATTTAAAACTGACACATATAACAAATAGCTTCCTGAAATGATGGATTAAGTGCTGGAAAAATAAACCACCACCACCTTCATCTAAGTTGATGGGTGTCTTCCTATTTCTGATGGCTAAATAACAAACAAAAATACTGGTTGTAGCCACATTTTTCTTGCTGAAATCCCCATCTCTTCCACATTGGATAGGTAACTTCCAATTTCTGGTGGTTAAATCTCCGTGTTTGTGAAATATCTCCATTTTGCTTGGTCAAAATCACCATCTTTGACGCTAAAACCGCCGCTTTTTTTCTCCCTGATCCTCTGGGGGCCCCAACCATCTCCAAAGTTGGAGCTAGTGGCAGCTGCGTCGTTAGGACACTCCCAGATCTGCGCACGGTCAATATACTGTTAATAATGGTTAATATATGGTTATTACATTATATGGCTAATGATTGTTAAATATAAATATATATATATATGTATCTGGTTGGTGGTATAGCTACCCCTCTGAAAAATATGAGTTCGTCAAATGGGATTATTGTTCCCAACTGAATGGACAGTCATAAAATTTCATGGTTCCAAACCACCAAGCAGTTTAGTTCAATGATTTTCTCAACATCATTCCTATCCATTCAAAGCTTCAAGTGTATATATTCAACCAGCAGAACTGGTGATTCAACCAGTCATCTGTTTTTGATTGGCCGCCTCAGGGTGAATTTTAAGAATACATTCCTAATATAGGATTCATGGTAGATATATCATACTATATATATATATATACATACCGTAATGTGTATATTTTTTGCTTCTAGGCTCCAAGATGCTTGCGCAGCGGCCTACTGCAGATGAATTCAATGTACATGTCGTCAACCCGCATATATATATAATATATGTGTTAATACACATATATATATAGTTAAGGCAGGCTGCAGGCTACCAACTTACGTCCTAGTAATCAAATATTGTTAAACATGGCGATTGTTTTTATGCAGCATTTAGTTGGATGATTTCCCAGCAAACCATAGGGTAGAAACAATTTTCTCATCCACATTTTCATCCCAATTTCTCATCACCTCCATGTAATGATATTTCATATTACCCGGCCTGGTAATCATGACCAGCTTTTTTTAAATCCCCACGGACCGTTTGGGGATTTCCCGGCCTCCCCATGAAACCACCAAAATCCACGGGTGGCTGCCCCACACCTCTGGAAGCCAGCGAAGGGAGCCTTTGGTTTGGATTCTGGCCGTCATGTTTGCAGCAACTCCTGCATAGGCCTGGGGTGAAACTGCGCGAAAACGCGAAGATGCGCGAAACTTCAGTCACTGTACTAGCGAGAGGTATAATTATACACATATATATATGTATGTATATATATATATGTATTATGTATTATGTATTATGTTTTATGTATTATGTATATGTAAATGTATGTGCAAATATCTCTAAATCTGTATCTGTACATATCTAGTTGAGAAACAGATTCTTGAACAAACACAGAGGTCCTCCTCGGAATCACCTCACCCTTAACTTCAATAGTGTATACCACCAAAAAATGCTTTTACCATCTGGTCATTTAACGGTTAGCCATGGAAAATCACCATTTTTAATAGGTAAACCTCTGTTTCTATGGGCCATCTATACCATGGCTATGTGAAATGGCCAGAGGGTATATGGTACAGTACCTGCATTTTTGACAATTGGCTACACCTTTAATGATTTTAATGGAAAGGTTAATACGGTTAAGACATGTTAAGACTAATACTAAACACTACTAAACATCACCCAATTCCCTGCTCCCTTCGGCAGTACCAAATGACAGGCCAGGCTGACACAAGTATAGCTTCTGAGGGTGTCGTTGTCCGTGGAACAGTCTTCTTCAGAGCACCTAGCCGCTGGCCAAAATCAAGTAGGAAACTGGGGAAAAGGCGATAAAAATATCGAAACATTGATACTATCAGCGTAAAAAAACTGGGATACGGAAACTGGTGATGTTTGAGAGTATTTGTAAACTCGTGTCTTCATCACCTTTCAATCCATGTCTGTTCCTTTGGCATTCAGTGGTAAATTCTCCAAAGCCAAATCAGGGTTGAGCTCATGTTCCACTAATCACTAAAGACCCATTCGCTTGTATTTCTTTAGTGCAACGAATTGCCAACAAAGAGTTCAAGTCAGCCCGTTTGAAAACTCCGGCAATAGCACGCAGCTAAGGGAGAGACATTGCTTTTCAGTCATTGTACAAACATGAGGTCAGTGGTGGGACCTTCCCGAATAGCGTTATCCCCTTTGAAGTTTATGTCATACGTGTACACATACATCATTTACATTATTTTTTTAAAAAACAATATATATATATATACTCCAAACTTGCCATACATCAATTTTGTACAAGCGTAGACGGCGTATGGTAAGCGATGGGACCTTCACAAATTTGTTGATGTTCTTTTCGCAAGCCTGGAGTTGATTAGATTGCTCAAGTGCGTCTGTCTGAAAATTGAATACCCCCAAATCCCGCGGCTTATCTCTGAGTTTGAAACACACCCATACATCATATCGTTGCTGATGTTATCTCCAATAGATTCCTAGCCATGATATGCCCATGATATTCCGATTGTATCCCCATTCTATTCCCATTAAACCACTATGATACCCACTATTCCTCCATATGCCACTTGCTATCCCCTATATCCCCATGATATCCTTCATTATCCCTATTGTTATCCCTATGCTATCCCCATGATTTCTCCAACTTTGGGAAGGTCTGAAAGCACACGTACCCCCGAGGAAGCGAACCCAGGCATGCAGCGACACGTATCTTTGCAGGAACAGGCATCCTCAAGCGGCAACCAGCTGGGGATGGGTCATTTGACGGGAAACCCAAGCGCGGTACCCGTTTAGTCATAGCTGGTTTATGGATGGTTGTTTCCCCAATATGGCAATAATAGGGTTTGACCCATATATATATATATGTGTATATATGAACTATCTATCTACGTATCTATCCATCCATCAATCCATCCAATCATTTCTATCATTTCTATCTTTCTATCTTTCCATCTTTCTATCTTTCTATCTCTCTCTTTTTCTCTTTGTCTCTCTCTATCTCTCTATCTCTCTCTATGTCTCAATCTCTCTATCTCTCTATCTCTACCTGTCTGTATCTATGTCTTTCTATTTCTATCCACATCTATATCTATATCTATATATCCACATATCTATATATATATATATCTACCCACACCTCTATGTATACATATTTAACGTGTATATATATATGTCTATGTCTATACCTATTTCTATATTTTTTCTATCTCTATCTATATCTACCTATATCTGTATCTAATTCTCTCTCTCTCTACTATATATACAGAGAATCACACAAATCATCATACAAACACATGCAATCATATAGCGATAAACAACTATATATATATACAATCATGTTTTTTTCCCGCATGTGATCAAACATCTATAGTCACAGTTTATCTATGTAAAATTTCCGGGGCAATGCCATAACAATGATTGACCGATGGAGTGGGATTCGGCAATCTGGTGCTGTTTAGTTGGGGTTTCCTAGAGTGCACGTACCCCAAAATGCTTATAATGGAAAACCCTGTCAAAAAAGGATGTTTTTTTTTGGTATATTGAATTTAGGAGACCTCTTGTATCTGCAATTGTAATGTGTTCATATCCCAATTGGACAACCGCCAGAAATATGGCCACCATATTTCCGAATCATGGTTGATTTATACATTTCCATTAGATACCCTGCAAAAAAATAATTTCTTTGCTGGTTAGTAGATATTCCCAAAAGACTAAAGGATTAAAGTATCCATCTAAGATTGACCTAGTATAGGGGTAATGCCCCGCAACAGGGTTCATGAAAATAGTTCAAATATGTTCAAATTGGATGATGATCATCTCCGGCATATGAAGGGACGGTTAAGAACCTCAATAGATTCAATAGATGGATCGAAGCACAGCTTTTTTTTGGCTTCAGCCACATCTCCACCATCTCCAGCTGTTCCCCAGTCCGTGGCTGTCATGGAATCGTTCACCAACCAACAGTTGTCAGGGTCCTGGAGAGACGGCGGCTTCAACTTGGGACTTGAGAGCCTCTGAAAAAGTCCCGCTTGGTGGTTGGGGGAAACCCATGAAAGTTGGGGGAAAACCATCTAGTGGTTGGTGGTTGACCTACCATTGGTTGGTAATATACTGTTAATATACTGTTAATGATGATGGTTATTATATGGTTAATGATGGTTATTAATAATCTGGTTGGTGGTTGACCTACCCCTCTGAAAAATCATGGAGTTCGTCAGTTGGGATGATGACATTCCCAATATATGGAAAGTCATAAAATTCATGTTCCAAACCACCAGCCAGAAAAAGAGTGAACTAGTGATTTATCAAGATTGGTGAAAATTTTCTTCTGCCCTCTCTTTTCTGGTTCAAGATTCAACTATAGCGTTCAAAAGTTCAACTACAGCTACCCCCGCGCTGCAAAACAAGCCCAAATAGAGTGTAGCAGAATCGTTTCCAAATCGTTTCCATGCGCCAAAAATTGCAGTTCTCTCATGATCTTCGACAAACAAGGGCACAGGGATGGATCTGAACAAAAAAGGACAAATCCAGAGGTGAATCATCACTGTTTACCCAGCCGAATAAAAAAAGCTGTGAAGAAATATACATCATTTCTGAGGATATTAAAATGTGACTAACATGATATTAATATATTGATTGTATATTGAACATAATTGATATATCCTATTGATTATATAGGGTCACTACATGAACATGATTGAACATATTGAAAAAAAAGCCTCCCGTTCGGATCCGTTCGGAAGATCATAAGTCCATGGCATTTCTGGTGGCTTTTCCACATCTGAGTCACAACTTACTGGACTGTATGGATTTGCTTAAGGACCCCCCCCTCCGAGAAATTTTCAACAGATTCCCTTCCCCCTCTTCCCCAAGTCGTCCAAGTCGTCGATGCCCGGCAAACAAAAATCATCAGCTCAGGTATATCATGGGATTATCATGGTATGGCGATGTTTCCTCTTAACATCGCGTTGAAAACGCGCTAAATCCACCATTTTCACCGAAGGCATCTTTTTTTTTCGAAGGCCCGTCTGGGGATCAAACGTCAGGCCACCATACAGGCGCTTGGTATTTCCAAGCGGCTACAACCTGTACCGAGGCTGGTGCCGGGGGTGGCAAAGTTGCTTCAGGACCATATGAAGTACACCAGTCGTGGGTTTACGGATGATACCCACTGAATTTACAGTTAATGGGTTACATATGCAATCAATTATGTGTTTTACATAGAGATGATATATATATAATAGGCCATAAACTACTTACTATCTGGGATGCACATCCAAGTGAGCGGTGGAATTTCAACTATCAACTGGTGTCAATTTGAACATATTCCTCGCTGCTCAATACAAATAAACTGCAGCAATGCCTGATTTTCTCTATGTTAATGATGGTTATATATAATAGTTCAAATATCATTTTAGTCTATCATGGTTAGATTAAGGAAGTCTTAATGTAGTCCCATGAAAACAAAAACCCTTGGTGGGTTGGTCAATGGCCAATCAATAGATGCTCCAATTGGAAGCACAAACAACTCATCTTGGAATCCGGGTACCCTGGTGGACATCCCCATATGAACAGAACGCTCCATGTTTTGATGCTCATCAATTCAGTTTTCAGGTGATTTGGTAATAACTTTGGTAATAACCTAAGCCCAATCTCCACTTTTGTCGATATTCCTGCTCGCTTGCGAGAATCAGCGTGTTTGCTTCATGAAATCTAATCCAATCGACAGCCTGCCCTTGTTTGGCTGCTGGGTTACAACGTATATCCCAATTTAGTTTGCACAGTTCGGGCACGAGTTCGGTTTCAAACTTATCCCAGACCGTGTTCCCATTTATAGCAAAAGATTCAAGTACATTTTTGTACCTGTCCAAGGTTGACGCAGCTAAATTCCAATTGTTGTAACCTTAAACATCCACATCATAGCAATCCACCAAAAGCTGGAAATTCAAAAAACATATCTTCCCAGGGATATTCTCGCAGAAAGGCCATGATAATCCCCCCCAAAAATAGACATACATCTAATTATATATATACACATTATATTATAACTATAATATTTTATAATCATATCTAATTGGTGGTTTCAACCCCCTGAAAAGTGTTTGTCAGATTGGATCATCATCCCAACTATTGGGGAAAATAAAATTCATGTTCCAAACCACCAACCAGATTATAATCCCCAATATATTGGGTAGTACAATCCCCAATCGTCAACCAGATTATATCACCATTATAATCACCAGATATTTTTTTGAATATCTATATAATCACCAGATATAATGGATTATAATATAATGGTGATTACTGTTATATTCTATCACATTATATGGATTATTTCCATGAAAATCCCCCAAAGGCCAATTTGTGTTCCCGAAATTTCTCCAGGGACTTCCATTTCCGCCGAACTGAAGCGGCCTCGCGAATCTCGAAACCCTCCACGGAAGTTCCCTGAGTTTTGTGGAATTTATGGGAAAAACATGGAAAACCACCAAGAACAATATGGGAGTTTCATGCTTGGTGGTTCACTCCACTTAGGTGGCTTAAACCCAGTCATAAGTAGGGTAAATAGACTTGGTGTAGCTATAACTGGGGAGACATTTCATGGTGGTTGTTGGGGATTGTCATTGAGATATAATAGGTATATTACATAATGGAATATCATTGGGTACCCTAATTTAACATAGCTATGGAAAATGGTCATTTATAGTTGATTTACCCATTAAAACTGGTGATTTTCCATAGCTATGTTTGTTTACCAGAGGGTATATTTTGGATACTATGGCACGATAAATCATGGCAATATTGGGATGTGATGATGTGATGGTAATTTCATAAAGGAAGCGAGCAAAAGCAATTGAGGTTCAGGCGAGGTGTATCAATGGCCATTTCAGGAACCGTTAATTGGAGGCAGCTACCATGTAAGGGAATATCCCCTCAAAATATTGTCTTATATGGTACAGTGGCTTCATTTTAGGATCCTTTTTTATTCCCATTGAATGTATGTGCTTACAACTTGGGCCGTCTACGGCCAGGAAGCAAGTTATGGACTCGTGGGTGAAGCACCGGTTGTACATTTGGATTAAATAATGGCAATACTGGTTGTATCATGGGGATTACCCTCTGGTAAACTGTTACATAACTATGGAAAATCACCATTTTTAATGGATAAATCCACTATTTCTATGGCCACTTTCAATAGCTAACTGTTGACATAACCAGAGGGTTTGTCATGGTTTATCTGAGAATAGGCTACCCCATATTGGGGAGGTATACTCTATTATCACACCCATAGCAAAAATGCAAAAATAGAAGCGTGATTTTTCATGAATATAACCACGATCGTTTATATAGATAGTCATGGTTATATATAGTCAATAATATTCAAGATGCTATGAAAATATACATTATGCACAAGAATTCTACGAAACATCCAAAAATTATAACAAATGATTACCCTCTGGTAATTTAACATAACTATGGAAAATCACCATTTTTCATGGGAAAATCCACTATAAATGGCCATT
>CAMXCT020001820.1:115000-130054 GCA_947184155.2 Cladocopium goreaui
TCATGGTGGAGGAGTTCTCCTCATACGCCTGCAGGACAATTATGATGTGGACAATGGTGGAAGCCGGAAAATGATCTAGAAATAGTGGGTAAAACCATAGCTAAACGTTTACAGGAGGCTAGTTATCATGATTTATCATGGCAATATATGATCATACTTATTGTGTTGTTTAGTTTCTATTTATCAGTATCATATTTCGAATATGTTTCTCACACCTCTGGCTTGTACAACAGAATGGTCATATGATGGGGATATAATTAGCACGGGTATGTAACATTAGCCTCGGCACATAGACGTGGCAACACCATGGCTTCCGCTAGGAACATCATGTACGAATAGTTGGTTTTCCACATCTATGTTAGATCACAGAAAGGCAGCCATCAAACGGAGGTTTCCTAAGTTATGGGGGTAACCCAAATCATGCAAGTCATGGATGACCATGACTTAGTATTGAAACGCGTGGTGACGATTGGGGACCTCCCATTGTAAGAACCTCTATATTCTCATTATTAAGCCGAATACATTCCATTGTTAAATTATATATATACAACTACAAATGGACTATAACAATATATCTATATCTATACATATATATATATAACTATGGTTATTCACCAGTTGCTAAGTCCGAGATATCCCATATCAAGTTGGCGACAAAAATCCCACATCCCCATGATTAATCACAAAAAAACATGCATCCTATGATGGTTGGTTCATCCCGCATTATCCATGGCTAAGTCAACCACAAAAACCTCATATAATATACAGTATATGATAGATACACCAACCATAGTGTGGTTAAAACAATGTCATATTTTTACCACTCATTTTTTTGGGGAATGGTAAGTTTCTACCACCTATATATTTATGGTGATGACTGGGGGATGGTAAACATGGCATTGTTTTACCCACATTAACAGGATTCACCAACCACTATTTTCACAACGTTTCATCAAACAGCCAGCCTCGGAGCAGCCCAAGCCGCGGTCGACGTCCAGCCACCTTAAAGGGACGTCAATGCCGCTGAAGAAATAGTGACTGAACATATAAGATATGGATATGGAAAAATAATTATTATATCATAATAATATACCTTATAATTATTATTTATGGAATATAAGATATGATTATCATATACCTCATAATTATTATAATCTCATATATCATATATTCTGGAACAATAAGATACAATTGATATAATTGATATAATTGATACCTCATCGGAACATACATGGACATATGGCAGTGATAAATACAATGACATATAAACCTGCTGTAAGCTACATAAATTTATGACGAGAAATCATCGAACTGTCAACATCGAGGATCATCCTGGATATATCTGGCGGATGTAACCCTGCTTGCTTGAGTCCGTGGACTTTATCCATTGATAAATGGCTTAAATTAAAACCTCAGCAATTACTAGCTGGTTGGTGGTTCCAACCCCTCTGAAAAATATTAGTCCATGGGAAGGATTATCCCATATATTATGGAAAAGAAAAAATATTTGAAACCACCGACCAGCTAGGCAGCAAACCTGATCATCTGCGCCCCCTTTCCGCTGGGCTGGGCCGCGTGGTGTCAAAGAGAAAAGACAAGGAGGACGACTCTTGAATGGCCCCAAGGCCGTTTAGATCCACCCTGCGGTGCAGGAAAACTGGAAAACCCCGTTTAGCACGGAGATTTGTTGAATGTCATGGGAAAATCTTAACCGGAAACCATGGTTTTCACCATCAAATTGGTTGGGGTTTCCTGTAAATTTTCCCATCATCCAATTCTGTGAGTCATGGGATATATTGTAAAAACGGATATGGCTGAATCTAAAAAATGGGGGATTGAGGCCTGGTATCATAACCGACTGGATTTTGTTCGGTCTCACTATGTTTGTTCATATCCTCATATGGAAAATATACCCCCTGGTAATGACTAACACAGCTATTGAAAATGGTCATTTATAGTTGATTTACCCATTAAAAATGGTGATTTTCCATAGTTATGTTAGTTACCAGAGGGTATGGAAATTAATGTGAATATGAAACTAAAAACTAGATTTGGTGCTTAAATCTCACACAACCCACACGGTGAAGGCCCTCGCGCGGTTCACTTGCTTAACTCTTGGATTGTTGTTTGGGGAATCAAACTGTGACTGGTTATGTAATGGGTTCATATATCAATCAACATAACTGGAGATAGTTAGATGTTATCCATCTATAGATATATAGATGAATATTGATAGATATATAATGATATACATGTATGCCATTATATGATTATATACATATATATATACATATCTGGGTAAATTATATTATTTCACTAACCTGAATTAAGGCCAAATGGGGATGATTTCCCTATAAAAACCATGATTTCCAGGGCTCGGTCGCAGTGAGGTCATTATAATTTACCCAGATATACTGGGGGTCTCACCGTGCAACAACCACCAGGGCTTTAACAAAGCTGTCTGGGCACCACTGACGTGGGCCAATCCCAGCTGTACATGTCGTAGCTGTTGCTGCCGATCGTGAGCCCCTCAGTCCAACTCGGAAAACCGCAAGAAGGAAGATAAACAATGCTTATAATGAGGGTTTGTATGGTATGGTATATAATATAATATATATATATACTATATAATATATATATATATACACAATATAATATATATATACTATAATATATATACAAATTTCATATATCATATATATACTATATATATACATATATCATATATATACATATATTCATACATATAAATACACACAATGTATATATATATAGTGGTTTCATGAGGATCTGATGGTGATTATAAATATGTGTATAGTTTTCAGCAAACATTCACCAACCATTTGAAAGCTCTGCCAGGGAAGGATTCCCCGAATCCTAACACCTTCATTCCAGTGATTACTGGCCGTGAGGTCGTTACATTGAAAGATGTGATCCTCCCCCGATGTGTCAATTCATCCAGTGTATTATGCACACCAGCAAGATTTCAAACATCTGAAATATTGAATATTTTCATGTGCTGAATTCCACAAGTGCTTACTCCTGGAATCTCCTACTGTTGATGAACCGCACAGTTGGAAACCAGTGCTTGCACGAAAAAACGACCTGAGCATCACTGCAGCAGTCGATGCAGCTGTTGCAGAACTCTTACGGAGGAGGAATCTCCTCATGACACAGAACAATATCTTATTCATAACACACGGCTGCCATCCATGTCATGACATCTTGGCTTTGAAAAGATGCTCCAAAATGGACGGGGATGGATGTGGAATGCAGTGTATAGGTAGGAGAACATGCAACAATAAACCCCCAAAGACACACATCTCATGAAAAACTGAAAAGCTTCATGCGGAAAACAAGCAACAACGTCCAACCAACATCCAACCAAGATCCATAATGAGTGTGTTTGTCAAAATTATCAGGGGACTTTCCATCAATTCTTGGCTTAAAACCCATGGCTTTTCCCATGGGTTTTCCCCAAAAGTTGATCCATCGATCCATGGGGCGCATCCAGCAACCCATCTCCGGTGTCATCAAACATGGCAACCGGAAATCCACTATTTCCATGGGTTTTTCCATGGGAAAAGCCATTCCATGGGAAAAGCCATGGTTTTCCCGTGGGTTTTCCCATGGTTTTCCCACCCTGGGTGCGTGACATAAGGGTAGTGCGACTCAACGGTCACCGCAGTGTCATAGGCCACTTTCGGGTGCAAGGTCTCGTTGGAAGTCAGGCCTGACTAATGTCTGTGTGAGTTTACGCCGGGTGAAGGATTCAAGGGTAATCCTTAATATATATATATACATATACTGGTTGGTGGTTTCAACCCCTCTGAAAAATATGAAAGTCAGATTGGATCATCATCCCAGCTATTGGGGACAATAAAAAATGTTCCAAACCACCAATCAGTATATACATATATATATGTATATATGTATGGCAATCAGCTCCATGACATATAGAAGTGTATATGGTGACCTTTCTACTGCAGTTTTTTTTGTATGGTAATCAGCTCCATGGCTTGCCATAAAATTTTCGCTGCCGAGTCACGCAAAAAAAAGGACGCTGGGTATATCATATTTACCACTATATATCCCAATGATATTCTCAGGACAAATGGGGGTTTCCACGGGTTTCCTGACATGGGGGTACCCATTGAATGGATAGTCTGTAGTGGAACATCCTATTGAAATGGATGATTTAGGGGTACCCCCATTTTAGGAAACCTTCATATGTATATATAACTTATATATAACCCATATTTCTTCCCATATATAAGTGGCTACAATATTTTAGGAAACGTCCATATTCCCATGCAACCCAAGGTTGGAAGGCCAAGAAGGTGAGAATCCCTCCCCATATTCGCAAAAGAACAAAGGAAAATGGTGATTTAAGCCACAACAAATGGGGATTCAAGGAGATTTATAGATATTTATAGCTGATTCATGATAGCTAAGTTGACGCACATCGGCGAACGATGTTTTTTTTTGGATATAAACTATGGTTTATAGGGATATAGCTATAGTGAATGTGGTTTATAAACCAAATAATCATTAACTACAATGTGAGGCCCCCGTTCGATAGCGTTCAGTTGGTGCAAATAACTCCAATTTCACTATGGTTTTTGTTGGTGATGTATCGAACTAGTATTCATGGGGTGATCATAAAACATCATAAAACCATAGTTCGTCTAGTGATGTGCGTCAACTTAGCTCACATTGTAAAATGGTACCTCCAAAAATCATCCATTTCGGACCTCGATTGGAAACCCATGGGCACCTCCTGGAATGTCTTGCTGGAGGCCTCAAAAAAGTCAGTGACCGGCGAGCTGGGAAATCCTCAACAAATGGGCATCTATATATATATATATATTTATGTATTTTATATATGTATATGTATATATATATATATTTAGTTGTATATCTATATATTTATGTACATATATATATATGTATATATAATTTCTCGTAATATCTTGTATGGGAGAGTCATCTACAATAAGTTCAGGCTGGGAAGATTTCCCGAGATTTCCCTCCCGGCATCCTCTGGACCGCACGACGTGCTTTCCATGGTCTAAGTGGGGTACCCCTTGATCGCTGGATGGTTCTAAAAATGATTAAAATCACCAGATTTAATAGGGAACAATAGGGAACATGATCTTTAACTGGTTGGTGGTTGAGCCTACCCTCTGAAAAATCATGGAGTTCGTCAGTTGGGAGTATGACATTCTCAATATATGGAAAAGAAAAAGTGTTCCAAACCACCAACCAGTCTAAAATGGATGATAACTGGGGGTAGCCCTATGACTTAGGAAACCCCAGAAATAGCTGGGAAAATGATCTATAACTGGGTTATTTTCCAGCAACCATGTTTGATCAGTTCGACTGCCGGAGAATATTCACCCTCAAACCATCAGCCGCGAACTGCGGATGTTTTGATGTCTTACATCACCCGGTTCTGGGAAGAAATCGCTAAGAGTTTGTGGTTTTGTGGCTTTGCCACTTTTTCAATACCACAGACTTCGATCGTGTTCTTTTGTTGGCCGTTCCATTCGGCTATGGAAAAACGCAGCGATTGAGCAGAAAAAGGATGCGTGCACAGAAACAGCCCCATCCAAATGGTAATAACTTCAAGAACATCCGAGAGTTGACGCAAAGCCATCTGTCTGTTCTTGTATCCCATTGTAGATCTCATTAAGTCTTGTTTCAATGGAAATTCCAGGGTCCTAAATTGGAGGTATTGTACCATATAAGGCCATATTTTGTGGGGATATTCCCTTACATAGGCCTTACATAGGCCTTATATATGGTAGGTACCTCCATTTTAGGATCCTGAAATGGCCAGTGATTGTTCGTTATGTATCATCATTTTTCGGGTATACCATTGGATACCGCCTGTTGCACGGCAAGCACCCATCTGAACAGCGGAAAAAAACCCTGTGCGGTGTCACCAAAAACTGGTTGAGAGTGGGATTCCCCGTTCATGGATTACGACAATCCCACATATATTGGACAGTACAAGTATATAATGCCATACAATCATCAACCAACCATGATTTGTCAACTTTATCCCAACTATATCTCCAGCTTCTGATGGTTAAAAAAAACCCGAAGTATCCTATTAATGACAGTTAATCATAGTTAATCAAAAACCCGAAGTATCCTATTAATGACAGTTCATCATCAAGCAACAGGGATTTTGAACACTGAAACGGCTGAGAGCAGCACTTGTGTGATATCCCACGGAGATCTCCATAGGCGTCTCCAGAACCAACCGTTGGATCTGGGCGTCTTTGTTGAGTCCCTTCAATAGCTCGGTTTACAACTAGGTTAACTGGGGTTTATAGTGGGTATATCTGAATGTGTGTATATATATACATATATAAAATAATCAATAATAACAAATAATCATAAATAGTAGTAAATAGTAAGAATAATTCATAATAATAATTCATAATAATAACACCAATAATAATAAATATACATATCTATATGTCGTGAGATGAACCAATAAACCCACAAACATAAATGGGAGGGGCGCTTAGATGGTTGTTCATCGAGAAAAGCACAGCAACATCGAATATTCGAGCATATAACGTGATGTCAAATGTGCCATGGTCCAGCTACATGGGCCACATGGGTAATATTGGGCATGGCCATGCAACCATCATGAATGGGTTGTTCATCGAGATTTTCACCCCTATCGTTGGGGGATGACCATCCCCGAAATTTTGGGAAAATCATCTAATTTTTGATTGTAGTTGGTGATATATATATATATATATGTATAATTATATATATATAAATAATCTAATATAATATATATATATATCCCATTACATTCCACTGATATCCCATTAAATCCTCCTGTTTAATGATGACCATCCCCTTGTAATGGGAAAATCATGGAAAATCAACCATATTTTGACCATGGCACAGTCTGCATTGGCTCACTGCAATTCTGAGGCAGGTCCCATGCGCCATGGTGTTAGCTGACTGGTTCATGGGTTATATCAGTCATATCCTCTTGCAATTGGCTAATCATGGCTTATAAGCTGCTTATTCACAAGTTAACTACTAAGTCCATGGCCCATCTGTGTATGGTCCAAACACAACTACCTGGAATGATCTAACACAGGTTGTAGTTTTTGGTATGTTTTTAGCACTTACATACCCAACCACGTTGAGCAACACCAGATACATTGCCATTTCTCCAACCAAGACTTTGAGTCTTTACACAGCCTTTGTATAGTTCACCCAATTTTTAAGTAAAGCATTTCTTGGTGGTTCACCCCAGCTATAACTGGACAATCACCCTACTTCTTGCTAAAAAAACATCTAAAATCGTGGTAATCACTGTACATGTTTTTATTTCTTTTGGGGCACCAAAAAACATCTACACCCTAAGAAAAAAAACCATCGGGGTTTTTGGGGGTTTCACCTCGCAGGCGAAAATCCAGCAATAGCTCCATGAATTTCCAAGCTACAATCACCATCTATATAGAATCATTGTAATCATTTTAGCCATTACTGTAACCACCGTTAAAGATCAGACAAACCTCCCTTTTAGTCCGATGGTTTTCCCAGCTATATCCACAAGGTGGTGCCCCCGCCCAGTTATAACTGGATTAATCTCTTCTCCCTATTACTAAAACTCCCCCAATTAATAAAAATAGGAGTGGATTGCCACTTTCGGATTCTTTCGGTTGCTCACAATTGCGTTCTGGTAATTGAAAATCAATAGGAGAATAGGATGGTGAAATGAAGGTGTGTACCTCCTATTAATAAAAATAGAGCAAGACCCGTAAGTTTAGAGAGCAGGACGCTGTGGGAGTGCACTTTTTTGACATTTTTCATTGGCTTTCTTTGGTCTCCATACCATGCTGCCATGTGTCTTGACATCTATACAATCTCACTCAAGTGCTACTCATGCATCCCTCTCAGTACCCGTTCACGTAAGAGCAAAACTGCAGGTAGACCAGAATGTGACCTATACATAGCACCTACTTCTTCATGACCTTTTTCATGAACTTCCCCTTGAAGTGTTTCATATGGTTTTTGACCTTCATGATGCCTTTCTTGTTGCTCGTCTTGCGCTGCTTGGGGGAACAACCATAAGCCTTAGATTTGACCTTCTTCTGACGAGTGTGCTCGATGCTGCGAAGGTATGAGGCCTGTCCATGTAGAAGGGCTTCATCGTGGCGTTTCGCATAGTAAAACAAAATAAACCTGTGACGAAGTTTCTTCATTTCATTGCAGGTGGGCGCATGGTTTCGAAACCAGCTGAAGACCTGCTCACAAATGTTGCCATTGATCTTTGCCATGAGTTTCGCAAGCGGTTTCTTGAAGCCTAGGGACCAGGATAGGAACACAGAAAACCAAAGTTCTGCAAATGATCAACAATGCACGCACCAGAGAGAAGGCTTCGCAAATCACCATCCATTTTGAGGAAGAAGCCTTCGCGGACCTGCAAGGCGAAGAAATGCGCATTCTCAGTGATTTCTCAGCATCATGCACAATGTACTTGCCGTCTGGCAGGGACTTTGGGTCGATCAAGTTGCACAGCTGCAACCCCCAAAGGTAAGAGAAGAGTATTCCCAAAGGAGATTGAGAAGGGGCCATGTGATGGGCACGAGATAGGCAAGCCAAGATTCTGCAAGGATGCAATCAAACAAGTGTTCATGTAGGAAGCACCACCGCTGTTGTCTGCGTCAAGTTCACCTTCATCAAAAGCTTCTCCAACAGGGGGAAGCGACTCAGCATCTTGGCTGGATGCAGCAGCTGTAGAGGCGCGGGGAGGTGTGTCACTGAGATCAATGAACGTTGAAGAAGACGAAGCTGATGGAAGCGTTGCCCAGGAAACTCTAGCTTCACAGGGATAGGCTTGAAACCAGCAGGCGCAGGGACGGCTCCATCAGCACGAAGCAATGCATCAAGCATTGGTGTCGAGGACTGTGGTGCTGGAGCTGCTGCAGGTTCAGGAGCGTCATGTTTGCGGAAAGCTTCCCGGAGCCATTCACTTTCCCAAGCAACTCGAGTTTCATAGTCATCAGGCATGGGGCCTCCTGCCTTCATGTTGGCAATGATGTGTTGGCAATGATCGCCGCAAGGACACTTCAGACGCTTCACATCAACCTCCTTTTCCGTAGGGAAACGGTAGTAGATGAAGTTCTTGGTGAAGACCATGAAGGCTGCACGTTTCAGAATGGCTCTGGCATCAGCATTGGCAATGTAGTCCAGTGCAGGCTTCACCAACTTCATGAAAGCAGTGTGCGAGATGAAGTCTTCCAAGGGAACCTCTGGGGGCTCATCAGCAGGATCATATTGGTTGTCGAGCACGATTCTCAGTTGATGCTGCACGAATTTCGCAGCAGTCCATCTTTCCTTGAGGATAGTTTCCTGGTCGCCAACGTCACTAAAGGCCTTCTTCTTTTTGATCAATTCTCCCCCAATCTCTCCATCATCGTAGAGAGCAGGACAGGTTTTGTCAAAGAAGACGCCTCTGAAGAAGTCGAAGTCACTGGCGGATCTGAAGGTGCCAGTGCCTCCATGAAAGCGTGAAAACATCATGGCAAGCATTCGGCCTAAGGGGGTCTTGCCAACACCAAGCTCGCCAAGGAGCCAAAGAGCATGGCCTCGAAGATGGGGAATAATTTTCTCAAAGTGTTCAAGGACATCAGGCTCAACGGCATCAATGGTGAGGTCGTACCTGGAGATGACGGCTGCCATGGTGCCATCATTGGCCAATGAGCCCAATGCCTTCTGCACAAGCTTTTTATTCCAGCCATGGATGGGGCTACCATCACGGTTGATGTTGCGGTGAATCCATCTGAGTTGTTTGAGCTAGCCCTTATCGCGTCCTCCATGTTGGATGATGTAGTCCCAGCCAGCATCTTGTTCCTCTTCATTTGCAGGGGGACGGCCTGTGATGACTTTACGCTTTTCAACGCTCAAAGAGAAACGGCGGAATTGGTTGCCACCGAGTTGTTCCAGCATGTGCTGGAATCCCCTCCTTGCCTTATGCTTGTTGACACCTCCCCATGAGATCTCAAAACCCCGACCCTTGACCAAGCGCTACACACTGTCCTTTGACTTTGTCTTCCTTGATGTAGAAATGTTTGACAATGCAAACCTTTTCATCAACCTGTGGAAGGAGAAAGTACTGACTCGCATACTCGATTGCATGACGTCAGGAAGATCACCCTAAGCTTGATCGCCGATGATAGCTTTCAGGTTGTTCGCATTGACCAGGTTGGGATCCACATCATAGACAATGTCGACGACGTGCTTAATGGCTGGACTGTTGGGGTTGATCCTAGGAAGAGGCGAGAAAGACAGTTGGAAAAAACATGGAGTAGAAGATGTACACGGTCCCTATCGACCCAAGAGGGATGAAAATACAATGGAAACCTCTATCACATGCACAGATTGAAAGCCGGCGTCTCAGGATTTTTCCGGTCTCACTCGGACAAACAGTCCAAACTCAAACTTTGCCTTGGGTTTTTGTTTCGCTTTCCACTCTTGCTTTGTGTCGGCCTTTGTAGCAAGTCAACTGAGCCGTACCACAACCATCCCCATTGAGAACAGCAGCAACGCACTGTGACACGGGGTCTCAACCAGAACTTGCAAGCAGAACTTGACACCGCCTTTTCCTGAACTTCTTCCTTTGGAGTTTTAACCTGCAGTTTTTAAAGCCATCATTAGTACTGGAGCACAACTGCCTGACATCTTGTCTTCAACATAGTCCAAAAGACAAGCTAGTCGAAAAATCAGACAAATAAATACAACAATCAACATTCATAGCTGTTCAGACACAACCTGCTTGGAATCTCGAACTCAAGCCGATATCTTATGAAAAACTATTCAATAAGGGATGCCTTCTTGTCGTGAAACAAAGCCAGAAAAGAAGGGACAACAGAAATGTCCCTGTCAATATCTCCATGCTGAAAGGGTAAAACAATGGCCTGAAGACATTGCAGAAATTCACACAGCATCCTTTCAGCAACACCTAAGGGATATCGCAATACATCACCATCGCAGAAACCTTTGAACGAAATCATACTGCTGGCAACCTGGTCAACAAAAACGCAACCAAGCGACACGTCTCCATACCTGCCGACAAAAACAGAAAAGATTGGAACTTGGACCCTTCGAATCCCTTGGAGCAACCCTATCAGCACAGAGATTCTGTGCTTCTGCCCCCACACCCACCTTGCGTGGTGCCCAGTATTGAAATCCCGGGACGCCACCTGACCGACAAATGTGATCAGTTCAAGCAGAACAAGTGAAACAGAATTCACGTCCAGCCTGTCGCATTTTGGCGCCAAGAGGATGGCGGCGTCATTGCAACCTCCTTGCCTCAGTTCCAGCAAAAAAAACAACAAAAACATACAAAAACTAACTATATAATCACTTTCTGATGGCCGCAACAGAAAAATTAGCTGAAAGCTCAGTGGAGACTTCAGTCTGTCAAATTTGAGAAGGAAACCCATGGGGGTGTTGGAAGCTGGGAGCCATCGGACCTTCAGGAGTCGTGCTCTGCTTGGGGCTGGGCTGTGACTCACAGGAATCTCGGGCGACTCCAGCAGGGCAGCTGATGAACTTGCGGATTCAGATCCAGAATTGCAGGCTTTCATTGGGCTTTCATGGTCGGACTGGTTTTCAACAGAGTACATCACCACACCATCAAAGATCATCAAAGCAATAGGAATAGATACTCCAATTTTGTGAATGTATATATTCATTTTGCATCACTATTTCACCACAAGGTACTACAAGTTTTTGTGCGAGGAGGAAAAGTACTGAAGGATTGGCGAGGGACATGAGTGCTGCTTCGAACTCACCAAAGGCATTGGACAAAGATTTTGAGCATGTTTGCAGCGATCCTCCAGTTTTGTGCTTCGCACATTGGATTGCTAGATCAAATCCCAACAGAAATCAGCAGCGCGGAGATTTCTTTTTTTCTGGCGAGAGGCAGTGCTCCTGGACATCCAGCGTTCAATAGGGAATTTGGACAAAGAGTTTACCAACGTTTACAATGCAACAAACAAAAACCTAACCTTACATAAGTCGACAAAGAATAAGGGATCATCTTGAAGTGATTTACGGGAAAGTCTCCAGATGGGTAGAAGAATATGTGTGATTGCCCGAGGTGTTTTACCTAAGGATGCAACTCCAAGCCGTATTCAAAACCCAGCGAAATAAACTGGAGATCGGTGGAGCGAGTCTTGCAGCATTGCAAAACTCTTGCTGTAGCTCCAAGCAAACCAAAATCAGTGCTGGGCTCGCAGTATATGTTTTTTTATTCAGTTATGTGATGTGGCTCAACTGTAAACAATATCAGATCCTATCTAAGGGCCTTCAATTTAGGCCAGACACAAGGCCAGGGCAAGCTAAAGCAGGGAAGTCAAGTACACATGCCCCAAACCCAAAGGTGCCTCCTTCGCTGCTGGCAATCCACCTGGCATTGGCTCTCGGATGGCTGCCGTTTGCCAAGATCTACACTTTCTATCATGTTGTAGTTGAATTCAATGTTCACGATCTGAAAGCTACACTGTCAAGTTGCCAGGTGTACGATGATAGCTTGCCCTGAAGTATTCAGACAGTTGTGAAAGGATTGTCGCTTCTGGATGCATCCAGAATGAATCTTGATTCTCGCGATCGGTCTAGTGTATCAAGAATGCTTGTTCTGCTGTCATGCCAATGTTTCTGGGCACTCAAAAAGGATATGAACATAGGGACAAGAAACTCCTTCAGAGGCAGCGTGAGCGGTGTCATGATGCCTATTGGAAGGCCCCACATGGACATCAGTAGCTAACTCCCTCAAAGTCAGGTGCTCTGTGGCCTCAATAGCAGCCGACAACGAGAGATCATCATTGGGATCCGCCATTGACACCGACCGAAGGAGGTGCGAAGCAGGAGCGAATGAGGCCGGTGCTTGAGAGCAGAAGTGCAAAAACTAGCTGCAGCAGATGGGTCTTGTCACTTTGTTTTTTTACTCTTTTTGCCTTTTTCGGTTTTCCAAACATTATTGGACAATCAAAAAACAAAAACACAAAAACCAAGATTGCACACCCCAAGGAGGGGGGTAGTGGCAGAGAGTTGGGTCTTGTCATTTTTTTTGATTTTTGGGTTTCTTGGTTAAAAACCAAAGAAAACAAAAAAACAAAAACACACAAGAAAAAACACATTTGCACACCGCAAGGGGGGGGTAGTGGCAAAGAGTTGGGTCTTGTCAATTTTTTTTTGTTTTTTTGTTTTTTTTTGTTATTTTTGTTTCTTGTTTTTTTTAAACATTTTGTTTAGCCAGTGCAGGAAAGCCAAGCGGAAATTGTCAATGGCTGCAAAGCAGTGAGAGAACCATCGCAGATGTGTAGTGTCAGTGGTTGCCGAATGCAGTGAAAAACCGCACTCCCAGGGTGTCTGTCCCCTTCTGTAAGTTTATTATTAGGGTCCCATCAACTTTGAAATCATGTTTTTTATTCTTTTTATAAAGGTTTTAATTTGATTATTAGGGGAAAGCTTCGAAATCCAATTTTTGGCATCAATATTTTAAAGGGATTTTAAAAAGGGACTTAATTGATTTTGAAAACTTTTTTTAATGAAGGTTTTTGTTTCATTATTAGGGGAAAGCTTCGAAATCCAAATTTTGACAACATTTTCCTTAAAGAGGGCTTTAATTGATTTTGAAATCGACATTTTCATTTTTTTAAAGGTTTTTGTTTTATTCTTAGGGGCACCCTAATACTAAATACCCCCTAGTAATAAAAATAGATCACCGTGTTTAGCATTTGGGGGGGTTTTAGTATTAGGGAGCAGAGATTATAATCCCATTAACTATAGATATATCACCTACAAAAACCATAGTTATGATGTCATTGGACTTATAAACCAACTTAGGGATTCCTATGGGGCACCAGCCTGCAGCTATAAACCTCCATTGATAGTCCGGACTTTCGGGCAGCCCTGGAGCCATTGGCGTACCTTCATGGCTTGGGTAGCTGATGACTGCTGAAAGTTGATGTCAATCTAGGCCGCGGAGCAGGTGCGGCACGAAAAACATGGTGGTTTGTGGGCGAATGACCACATGATTCATTTACAACATTCAGATATTACATGTCCTGTCTAAGTAGGATTTATATGGATTTATCATGATTATGGGTAAACAATAATATTTAACTCACCTGAAAAGTTGGGCCACACACTTCCGTTCGGTCATGCCAGCCCGCAGCTAGCTCAGCTGATTCCCCTTACTAACCAACAAATTCCTGTGAGGTCACGGGGTAAGGACACTATGATTTACCCGGATGATTCATGATGATTCATTTGATGAATCCTCCATCGGATCTGAAAACAACAAACATCGGCTGAGATCTGGACCGCATCCAGCTGTGCTTTGAAGGGACCACTCACGGGGAAGTGGTATCTCTCCTGGTCAGATCTCATGGTGAAAAGCAGTGCAGTACTTTTGAACGCCAGGAGAGCGACCAAGTCCGACCATACCACCAACACAAGTCCAACGCGCAATGATTTGAACTGCGAAGTCCCAATTTTTAATAGAATAATGATCTACAATCAGGAAGTGTAACTGTCCACTACGATAACTTGTTTTCTCTTGAGAAAAGTGCTTGTGTGTCTGAAAATGCGATGCCCCC
Source organism: Cladocopium goreaui (assembly GCA_947184155.2). Classification (NCBI taxonomy): domain Eukaryota; class Dinophyceae; order Suessiales; family Symbiodiniaceae; genus Cladocopium; species Cladocopium goreaui. The sequence continues at coordinate 129,652 of CAMXCT020001820.1, forward strand.
TGCTTAACACCACAAGTTGGGGTTAATCCATCGTTTTCACACACACAAACTTTATACTTATTAGCACATATGCCCACTATATCATTCACAGATAGCCATCATATCATATCATATTACCCTAAATCCACATTTTGGTGTTTAAATCCCAATTTTCCACACATGTTAATTGATTTTTCCATCGTTATATCCCAGTTTTGGTTGGTTAAATCCCAATTTTCCACCATTTTTCATTGATTTTCCTATTCCAATTTTGGGCAGTCAAATTACAATTTTCCCAAAGTTGTCGATGTACAGCACCCAGACTCTTCACACACTGTCGTCCTCATCGAGCTCCAAAATCATGTCCGTAGAGCTCTGGCGAAGCGATTGGGGGATGTGGCTGGGATATTTGTCCAATCCTCTC
>CAMXCT020001821.1:0-2500 GCA_947184155.2 Cladocopium goreaui
TAGACTAGACTAGACTAGACTAGACTAGACTACACTACATACATACATACATTACAAACATACATACATACATACATACATTACATACATTACATACATTACATTACATTACATTACATTACATTACATTACGTTACAAACATACATACATACATTACATACATTACATACATTACATACATTACATTACATTACATTACATCACATTGCATTACATATATTACATACATTACATACATTACATACATTACATTACATTACATTACATACCGTTACATTACATACCATTACATTACATCACATTACATACATACATCACATTACATTACATTACATTACATTTCATTACATTACGTTACATTACATTACAATACATTACATTACATACGTACATACATACATACATTACATACATACATACATACATACATACATACATACATACATACATACATACACACATACATACATATATTTTTAAATACATACATATATTTTAAATACACATTTTAGTTTAAACATCCACAAATACATTTACATATACATATACATATATATATATACATATATATATATATTTATTTATTTAGATTTATATTTTTTCACACGTGGAACACATGAAATGTTTTGACACAACCGTTCTGGCCCCAAATGGCGCGGCCAAATTTTGAAACCGCGCCTTGGAGCCAAGCCATTCGCAACCTCGTTGCTGATGAACGGGATGAGCTGTTTGATCCTTGTGGGCGAGTTGGACTGCATGCTGATGCATGTAGATTGTGTCCGAAACAGGCTAAAAAACATCGCAAGACTAGGCCAAACGCACTGCATCCAATTTCTGTCAGGTAAGCTTTGGCGTAAGGGTTCAAAAAGGATTCAATGAGTCAATAATGAGGATTCAAACGTTTCAAACATTGAATCAATAAGGCAATTGATTGACGTCTGCCGATCTGCCCGTGTGCTTAGAGGATGACAGTTTCATCGACTCGCTGTCACGCGAATTGGAAATTCTTGCAGCCTCCAGCTCCTCGAGGTAAAAGCCAAGGCATTGAAGAAAAACACGTTTCTTGTTTGGATATGTTTGTTTATGTTATACGTCCACGATGCGTCTATTTTACATATATTAACATCACCATTGTTGTTATGTTTCTTATATGATCTTCTTATTCTTCTATTACATATCTATGATTCATCTCTTATGCATGCATTGTACATCTATCATACATGTATCACATATCTGTTCTGCATCTATTTTACATCTATGGTACCTCATGATGGTTGAGGTTCGTTTCTAGAAAGCCAAATGGATATAATCTTTTCTCGCATACTGCCCAAATAAGCTCTTTTTGGTATTCCGAGACTTTGAATGTCGCACAACTTGGCATAACTTACAATTAGTTTTGAGTTTGGGCGATTTTGCCCAAAAAAAATAACTCGTACCCTTCCAGCACTCCTTTCCCTTCTCTTCTGAGGCAGCACTGATGTGAAATTGATAGTACCTGGGGCCAGGATCGTGTGATGTCTCTATTTATCAATGACGCAGCAGTGTGTGCATGTGCGTGCGCGGGTGTGTGTGTGTGTGAGTTTGTGGGTGTTAAAAAATCTCTGACATGCATACTTTGTAGCTGTCACTTCCCTAACAAGGTTTAGGAGCCAATCGTATCAACTCACACAACATGCTTAGTAGCTCCGCAGACAACATGCATACAAAATGATCACATCCTTCATTTACTCATATTATATATATTATATATATTTGGGCGTGGAATTGATACCCCACATCTTTGTGTGAGTTCTTGTTTTTGGTTGTGCACTCCCGCCTGCCTCCTCGTGCCTCCTCCCGCCGCCGTCTCTCACACACAACTTACCCACACACAACTTACTCACACACACAACTTACTCGCACACAACTCTCACACACACACAACTTACACACAACTCACTCACACAAAACTCAACACAACTTACGCACACACACAAACACACCTATACCCACACACAACTTTCTCACACACAACTTAGCCACACACACACAACTTACTCACACACAACTTACTCACACGCAACTCTCGCACACACAACTTACTCGCACAACTTACTCAGACACAACTCTCACACTAGAACAGAACTGGATCATTTGAGTGATCCGTTGGGAACTGAATCCCTTTAACGTGCAACAAAATATGATATCCGAGCCTAAGTAGTCCTCCAAGAAGTAATATCAAATCACCAAGATGAAATACCGAACATCTGGACGAAGACAATGTCAATGTTCCAAAAGCATCAGTAACCGGGTGAGGCTCCATGTAACACCGAACATCTCAAAGAAGACGATGTCAATGTTCCATCAACAGAAAAAAACCCAAATTCCATGTAAACAAAGTTTGAAAAGATGTCGAAAGGAATCGCAGATCTGCCCAGGGGTTCTTGGCTTAGCCCCGTGCCATGTCTGTCAAAAACTGGAATGACGAAAATGCAGGTACACCAGGGTGATCAGCCCCGG
>CAMXCT020001821.1:10000-15000 GCA_947184155.2 Cladocopium goreaui
TGTCCTTTGTGCAAAGCTTGATCAAATGTGAGTTCAGACTTCTCCTTTGCTACATTTTGCAACCCTCATGCTGCTTCTGCGCTGTCTTGTGGATCTTGTGGATTCAACTGCTCTGAGGTCATATCATCCATGAGCTTCACGGTGATGGTCCAGAGCTCTTCGAAAATGATAGCCATCTGCAAGAACGAAATGTGAGCATGTGCTAGAACAGCCAGAAGGTGGGGTCAACTGGGTCAACTGGGTCAACCATAACCTCAACTTGTCAATTACACACAATTTCCAAGTTGTGCATTTGCGCCCATCACGTACCTCGCACCATACTCTTCCACGAAACAGTGCTTGGGCAGCGTGGATTCCTGCCTCTAGCACAGTTCAAGACAATTAGTTGCATATCGACACATTGGCCACGCAGCACACAGTTGACTTCTTTATCCAATGCTGTCCTCACGTGTTGCCACTCTGGAGTTTCCAAGTGCTCCCAGCACGCTCTTGGCAAGAAGAGGCCACTCCTGCAACATGCTCCAGTCAGTGCGTGTGTGTGTGTACGTGTGTACGTGTGTACGTGTGTGTGTGTGTGCTGGCTGTAATTTTCTCTGCTTTCTCAAACTACTGTGGCTAAAGTGTGTTTGCATCAGTGTGCGGCACTTGAGATTGCAAGAAAGATCTGGGTAGCATAGAATGCTTCCTGGCCCCTTTTCATCTTCCTCTCTTCTAACAAGCTTGTGCACTGGCTTTGTCGTACAGGATTTTTGTCATGTTGTCTATGACTTCTATTCTATCCTGTGTGCTCCAGCCTCCGGATGTTTAGACGTCAGTGATTGCGGTGATTCGCAGCTAAAGTAGTTGGCAACAACCGCGACCACCTTGTCTCACAGGGCGCAAAAGAAGCGCAAGGCTGCTGTCGGTTGGTCTGACACATTAAAGAATCAATCCTGAAACGCAACTAACATTTTGACACCGACGTTTGTTGACACTTCAGATTCCCTGTGTATATATATATATATTTATATTTATTTATTTATTTTTAGGTATGTGCGTGTGGGTAATCTAAATATATATATATATTTGTATATCTATAAGTGTATATGTATTGTACTCTATGTTATATATACATATTAAATAAATCGTATAGGCATATTATAATATATATATATATACATACCTATTATATTTATATACATAGTGTATATATATATACATATTAAATATATATTATACATATATACATATACATATTATATATACAAATAATATGTAAATACATATTATATATATATACAAATTAAATGTACATATGAAATATACATATTATATACACATTATATACACGCATTATATACACATTATATATACATATCAAAGATACATATTATCAAAGGAAGTTGGGAAGCAATACTTCCGTGTTACGGACAAATAGAATTCTGAGACTTGAAATGATGAAGGGTGGTGCGCGACTGAGACTTGACCTTGATGAAGGGTGGTGTGAGACTTTACATTACATAACAATACATAACAAAAGGATTGACCTTGATGAAGGGTGGTGTGAGACTTTACATTACATAACGATACATCAGACTGCCTACGTAATACTGTTGTCTTTTGCAGCTGAAGATCGTAAATCGTATTGGAGTGGCTGCATCCAGGCTGCGACAGTGATTTGTCAGCAAATTCTCGCAATTTTCACAGTAGTAATTTTCCTTTTAAAAATCCTTTTAAAAAGCGCTTCAAAGTCGTCTTTTTTCTGCTTTGGCGTCGAGATCCATCAGGTTTTGGAGGTGCAATTTCCGATACTGTTGCGCGTAGTTCTATTGTGTTTTGCAACTCAGTCTCTGCAGATCGCATTGTAGTTGCTCGGTGCCGCGGCTGCATGCGTAAACCTATGGCCTTTGATGTCTTTTGTATAAATCGTATTGGAGTGGCTGCATCCAGGCTGCGATAGTGATTTGGCAGCAGATTTTCGCAATTTTCACAGTCGTAATTTTCCTTTTAAAAACATGTTTTAACAAATGCTTCAAAATCGTCTTTTTTCTGCTTTGGCGTCGAGATCCGGTTTTGAAGCTGCAATTTCCGACACCATTGCGCATAGTTCTATTGTGTTTTGCAACTCAGTCTCTGCATGCAGATCGCATTGTAGTGGCTGCGTCAAGGTTGCTCGGTGCCGCGGCTGCCTACGTAATACTATTGTCTTTTGCAGCTGAACAGCGTAAATCGTATTGGAATGGCTGCATCCAGGCTGCGATAGTGATTTGGCAGCAGATTTTCTTAACTTTGGCGCTAGTCATTTTCCTTTTAAAATCCTTTTAAAAAATGCATCAAAATCTTTTTTTTTCTGCTTTGGCGTCGAGATCCGGTTTTGGAGCTGCAATTTGCGACACCGTTGCACGTAGTTCTATTGTGTTTTTGCAACTCAGTCTCTGCAGATCGCATTGTAGTGGCTGCGGCAAGGTTTCTCGGTGCCGCGGCTGCATGCGTAATACTATTGTCTTTTGCAGTTGAACAGCGTAAATCGTATTGGAATGGCTGCATCCAGGCTGCGAGATTAATTTGTCAACAGATTTTCTCAACTTTGGCGCTAGTAATTTTCCTTTCAAAATTCCTTTTGAAAAATGCTTCACAAACGTTTTCTTCTGCTTTGGCGTCGAGATCCGGTTTTGAAGCGTAGTTCTATTGTGCTTTTCACCTCAGTCTCTAAACTTTTGCAGTCAATTATGGGGCTTGGGATTTTGATTTGGGGACATCAATTTGGATCCTTTGAACCCCATATTATACCCATACGAAATTGTAGCTATGTATAAATATATATATATGTATGTATATGTATATAGGTACACATATATGATTATATAACTATATATATGTGTGTGTATTTGTATTTAGATCATGTGATATATATATATATGTCATGTGATATAATACCAACATATACTTCCTTCATACTAAATATAACTGATTAAAATATACTTAAGATAATAGAGAATAACACACCATTCCCATCTCCGCAGACACACACACACACCAAGAGGTGGTTCAGGGTGATAGATAGATGTAGACAGTTGTATATATATATGTGTGTGTGTCGAATAATATTGAATCCGATGAAATATGTATACTCATAAGTATATATTCACATACATGCATACATACATACATACATACATATATATATATATATATATATACGTATGTCAGACCTACAAACATATATATATATATATACATATACACATATGTCTTTTATGTGTCGGTGTGTACATACCTGGATAGAAACACATATATGTATATATGTACGATATTTATATTAGATATATATGTGGCAGGGTGATATTTCCCATACAATATTTAATTCCCAAAAAAATGAGAATATATGTTAGAGGACCTGGAGTCCATCAATTAAACGGGGCATACTTTGAGTTCAGTGTCCTGAAATTCAGGCTCACTCCAATCCTCTTCCATTGCAGCTGGGTCAAATGTAGCCCAGCAACAAGCCAGTGAGAGAAAATGCTGCAGGGACGCTCTGTTACTAAACTTATGAACTTCCGCCGAAAATCCATACAAATCAGCAGAACTCAGGCGCACATTTTGTGATGTTGAGTTCCGCCGAATTTTTTTTTTCAGCAGAAATCCTGTGGAAAACCATTGAATCAGCAGAAGTCCACTACACATTTTGTAATGTTGAGTTCCGCCGAACCATAGGTCTGAATATATACTAAGTTCCGCCGAATAAAAATATTTTCAGCAGAGGTCAGGTACACAATTTGTGTAGTGGAGTTCCGCCGAAAAACAAAAAAAAAGTCCGTTAAAAAAAATGCAACCGATTTGGGGACACAGGCCCCCAAAAGTTCCGCCGAAAAAAAAAATCAGCAGAAGTCAGGTACACAATTTGTGTAGTGGAGTTCCGCCGACGGACAAAGTCCGTAAAAAAAAAATGCAACCGATTCGGGGGCACAGGATCTCAAAAGTTTCGCCGAAAAAAAAAATCAGCAGATCTCAGGACGTCTCATGCCCGATAATCGGCCGCAACGGAAAAAAGGTCCACAAAGTCCGTAAAATAAGTTGCTGAAAAATTTAAGGTTTAGATCCTAACAAAATTGAACCTTTGACAGATTTGAGTTTTTTGGGGATTGTTACTATCTTGATTTGTTGGCTCTATGCACCTTTACTATAGTTCAAAAGGCATGTGTCTGGTACCATTTTCGGTCGCTGCTGCCTCCATATACCCAGTTAATCCCAATTAGATCCTGAAAATGTAAAATGGAATGGGATCCCATTGAACAGAATTTCGATTTAGGAATGATGTTATTTCGAAATTTGGACTGGACATCCTTTTGCGTCAATAGAATTGGAAAAGGGTTTGAAAGAACATGGTTCCCAATTAGCGGCTAAAGGGCTAGAGGGTCCCAATTGGTTAAATAAGAATTGCGGGCCAATGATCTCATTGGTCGAAGGAATCTTAGTTGTCGGCATGGTCATATCTTTGCAATCTTAGCAGGACACCTGTATTAATATCAAAACCTTTCAAAGGAAGGGTTGATTTAGGTTGATTTATGTAAAGAAAAAGGTCCACGAAACCACATGTGGAAGACCCATAATCCAGGTCCAGAGCCCCATAATCGATTGCAAAAGATTCTCTGCAGATCGCATTGTAATGGCTGCGTTAAGGTTGCTTGGTCACAGTAGTACTGTTACACGACAGGAGACTCACATTGCAGCTAAGCTCTGCTGTTAGAAAATCGCTTTGCCACCGTCCTCGTGCGACAGTGCGGTCCACGAGGGCAAACGCCATGGCTATCGGACCATGCGACTTCTGGCGGCTTGCAATCGATTTCAAATTGCTGGATCTCCATGCGCTCAGCAACGTGAGCGCTGCTTCGACAGCTACGAATGCTTGTGTGCTGCAGAGCGCCAACCTTAGAAACTTGCTGCAACGCAAAGTGGAAGAGGAAGGAAATTTGGAGTCGCAAAACTTGAGGATTGACAGTGGCTTCGAAGAAATGGCAGCT